>JAEQBH010006059.1:0-195776 GCA_016808115.1 Tetrastigma voinierianum | reverse complement strand
AAATTTTCCTCACTAGGATCGAACTTTGAACTCTTTTCTTTTTATGTCGACATGTTTCTTAGCCTTCTGTAAGTTAGAATGCAGTGACTTTTTTTAACACATCTCAGCCCATGAGGTGTCACAGGTGGACCGTGCGCTATGAAGACGTCTTTTCAAATGCATCTTACCTTTGTGCTCTAATCTATGGTCATCGGAGAGATCATATGGACGATAAAGGTCACATGACATACTTACTTGGCCCCGAAATCTCATGGGTTTCAGGCTGGGATATTGGATTAAGATGAAGAGACCGCAACATACCAATCTATATGTTTGATAGTTTTTCCTAACTTCTTTACTTGATATAGAGAGGACCTTTTCATAATTATAGATAAAATTTTAGTACTACAAACACATGGTAAAAATATGTTTTAAAGGTATTTAATTTTAATTCGTCATTTGTGAGTGATTTTCACTTTTGATAAAACAATTATTGGTACTGAAGTTGTTCTTTTAGTAATTCTTCGCTAGATTTTCTTATGCTATTAATACAATATTGTATCAAGACTAGAAAAAGAATGAAGAAAACAAAAAGTGATAATTATTAAATTGCCAAAACTATTTGGTATCCATTTCTTTTTTCATAAAAATATATAGTTAGTAAAATGTGTAAGACGAGTACCATTAATTAGTTCAAGAGTATAATATTATGCTTGCGAGTATCACTCAAAGCTTTATCTTTATTTATCAAAACAAGGGGATCAATTACCAATCAAAATTATTGGCCTTTGTATAATATTTAATTAATGTCCTTGAATTTGACGAATTTGATCTATCATTGGCAGATCAATGTTACAAAATGATAGCAAATTAAGCAAAATGTAAATCCAGAAGTAAATATGTTTTGAAAATGGACCATGGGAAACTGTGTCCAATTATAAATCAATTTTATCAAATCTTATTCATTTATATTATCTTTAGAACTTCCTTATATCCATTCGAATCTTTATGTGGGTTTTCCGACCTTCAACAAAGCATAAGCACTTTTAAAATCCAATTCCTACAAAAACCTCTGCTAAGTGGGATTAAACCTCGAACATCCATTTCTTTGGTGGACATGACATGATTTTGCATGAAAAATAAAGTGAAGCAAAATCAGTTGGGATAGGCAATATTATGATCGAATGAGATTAAGTAGTTAAAATATTCGGAAACTTAAAAAAAATAATAATTCATAGGCTAATTACTTTTATGACCTGAAAAATTTATAAATCAATTAATTATGGAATTTAAACTTAATTAAACACTACATTTTTAGTAGAAAATCATCTTTTCCTATGGGCATATATGAACAGTTTTCTAAGAACAGATTTGAGGAAGGGTATTATGACAATGCATGAGAAGCACGATAGAAATATTTAACACATTTACGTGAATGTAACAATGGTCAAATATATACAATATTATGCATTTGGATGGAAATGATCCCTCGCGGCTTTAAAGCGTGTTTCTTAGATTGAAAGTAAACCGTACTTTATATAGTCTTTATGAAGTTTAAGCTATCCAGATGTGAGATATGGTATTTCTGTCTGACCGATAATACATCGTTGTGTCCACACATGGGATATGGGCCAAAGCGAATAAGCTTGCCTCTACGGGGTTAAACATACTTGAACCCCGTATCGGGTTGAGGATTATTTCACGATCTGAATTTAATAGCAATGGCCCCGTCATGTAGATATTGTTACTTTGCATAGCGGGGCCCTCACGACATAAAAGCATCCTGCTGATTGAGAGAAGTCGTACTTATATAGTGTTAAAAAGTTCTCACGTCCGTGTGGGATGTATTGATCGTTAGGCACCATTCAATATTTGTGATCAGAGTAAAAGTTTTGATTTGAATGTTTGAATGATTTTGATATGAAAGTGTTTGGATCCAAAATGAAAGAACTTTGTTTGAATATTTGAAGGTTTTGACAAAGCAATTGTGAAAATAACTAATGCTAATATCTCCTATTTTGCAAGTGATTTGATGTTTGATCTATGAACTGCATGAATCTACCTTATTGAGTTTCAAGCTCATTCTCATTTGTTAACTATTTTTCAAGTACTCATAGTTATAACGCGAGGAGTTTTGATCAGGATGAGAATTTGTTTTTATTAGAATTTTTTATTTTTGAATCCATTATAGACTTTGTTTAGACAATGAGTTAATGTTCTTTCGAATTGTTTAGTTTTAGGGTTTTATTTAAAATTGTGGATAATTATTTTTGGATGGACCTTTATAAATAAGTTCATTCTTGAAGTTGAAATTTAGAAAATTTTGTTAGTATGGAATTTTGAGAATTGATGATATTAGAATATTGCATGAACTCTACTCTGAAGTATTCGGTAGTGGAATTAATCAATTATAAACTTGAAGAGTTTGTCTGGTTCGCATTTGCAATTTTAGCCTTCGGAGCTTGAGGTGTGGTAATAATCCTTACCTTTAGCGGGTTGAGGCTTGACAACGTGATGTAGCTCTAGTAAATTTTAAGGTGACAAATAAGTAAGGATTTTTATGAAGGATATATTGATAATTCCCTAAGGGAACTCTAGGTATAAAAAATAATAAATATATAAACACAAAAAGAAGGGGGGATCAAATGTTGGAAGAAGAGAAGCAAAGGGGTTTGTGCCATTTCGGAAAATTTATGATTTCTCGCTGCTGATATTTGGATTGCTTTGAATTTTGGATATGGTTGAGATAAGAGCACAGTGATCCCGAGATGGTGAAGATCGTGTTTGAAGTTTTGGTGAGCCTAAACCGTTTGAACTAGAGCGCCGATTGTTGAATCGATTCCGTTTCGAACTTCCCGATTATCGTGTTTAAGGTTTCGGTTGAGAGTTATAATTGTTTGAAACAAGCAGTTTTTGAAATCGGTTTTAGTTTTGGTAAGTTTAGTGTAAGCCTTCTTCTCCTTATTCAACCATTGGATTGGCCGATTTCTTATATGTTTGATATAAGATATTTATCTCTGACTGAAGGGTGTGGAGATCGGGTTTAAGTTCGGTTGAGTTATACTCATTTGAAATAGCGGTTAAATCGGTTTAGTTTTGTGAGTTCGATGTAAGCTTTCGTTCTTATTGTTCAACCGTTGGATTGTTCTGGATTTTGGATATGTTTGAAATAAGACTTTGATCTAGGTTATGAACGGTCGAGATCGAGATTTATGGCTTGATGAAGGAGTTATTAGAGCAAAACCGTGACAGATATCAAACTATATTTAAATTAGTTTAGAAAAGATAAAGTAATAATTGAGGTTAAAGTATTCACAAAGTAATAATAATAATAGGTTTAAAATAATAAATAAGTAAATTAAAATAACCTTGAAAAAGATAATAGTTCATATGACTAATGAGTTTCTTTTTCTCTATCATTTGTTTAGGTGAAGTAGACTCTTAGTTAAGTATATATTTGGAGCTATACCATGCAGGACTTTCAAATTGCTTTTAGGTAAGAGAAAATTAATGTAATCTTTTTGAAATGTTTTATATGTACAATTTGAAAATGTTTGCACTATTATTTGTTTAAAATATGGATCAAATATATTTGTGCGTTGAAAAGTATGTTTGACTTTATGTTTTGTTGTAATATAAACGGTGGAGATATTATATTTTGTGAATGGAAATGTTATGATTATATTTTTACTTTAGTTAGTTTGGTCGTAATACACATGAATAATAATTGTATTTGTCGGCTGTCCATGAGAATAATAGTTGACTAATGGTAAATATAATTTATTTGAACTCCGACCTCACAGGAGTTTTTAGTTAAGTTAATATCTTAGTATTGTTTGGTTTCGTCGCGCTTAAAATGAGCAAATTTAGGCTATACTTCATTGAAATCTCGAATGGTTGGACACAATTCGATATTTGTATTTGAGTAAAATTTTGGTTGAAAATTTGAATGGTGATATGAAATTGTTTGGATCATAAATAGAGAACTTTGTTGAATATTTGAATGTATTGACAAAAAATTTGTGGAAATAACTAATGATAATATCTTTTTTTTTTTTGCAAGTGATTTGAAAATGTTTGATCCATGAATTGTTAGGTTAAAGATTCGTCATTATTAGGATTCCGATTTTGAAATCCATTATGAACTTTGTTTAGTTAATGAGTTTATGTTCATTTGGATTATTTTAGTTTTCAGAGTTTGTTTGAAAGTGTACGAATAATTATTTTGAACTTTTATATTAATCATATTTGAATGGTGAGTGTCAAAAAAGTTTTGTTAATATGGAATTTTTATTAGTGATATTAGAATATTGCACTTTAACTTTGAATAAGTGTTGATGGTAGAATTAATCCAGTTATAAAGTTGAAGGTATGTATTGTTTCACACTTCAACCCTTTAAATGTAAAATGACAATTATCCCCTAATGTGGGTTTAGGGGCATGACACTGAAAATCTCAAATAACTCAAAACTAGCAATTTGGTTTCAGCCTTTTTGTAATCAATCGGATCTCCTCTTTATCCAACAATGGCTTAGGATGTCAAAGACGAAGGTCCTTTAAATTTCTTCTTGAGAATTGAAGGTCATAGGCTCCTCAATGGTTGGTTACAAAAATTTACATATTATATTATAGTATCTTTCTTTGGATTCGATCCTAGTTCTCCTTTATATCCATCTTACTTTTTTACTACTTGAACCCAGCCTCAAAGATATCAAAGAAGCATATTTAGGACTTACTAAAGAGAGAAAATTTCTCAACATAGGGCCAGTATCTACTTCAATGATAATAAATACTCCATTATCTGCTGTCAAGAAAAAAAAAAAAAAACTCCATTATCTTCTAACGCGAGTGATTCAATTGAGAATGTGAACAATTGACAACGTGACCATGCACAGGATCATAGTTGATGTCTGGCATTATGTTACTAGAACGGGAATTGAAATTTGTTAGATTGTGAACAGCTTCATTAATTGATGCAAAACCCTCTCATCATGCATTGAAATGAAGTTTAAAGCTAGACTTCTTGAATGTCTAAAGGCATTATTGATGATGGTTTGCTGCTGCACAAGCCCTCTAAGCTTGATTTAATAGATTGCTTAGATTTTGACTAAACTATAGCTCCAAGTGACACAAGATCTACTTCGGCTATTATTTTTTCCTTGATGGAAACTTAGCAGCTATTTGGGTACTATTAAGACGGTTCTTGAAAAAAAGAAGTTTTAAATAGATAATTCTTTTGTCACCCTTAAGGTTGGCTAATTAGTAAAAGGATGGAATGACTTTTATAAAATATTTCTAGTTTCAAATCTAAGAACATAAGACTTCAACAATAAACAATAAAATGTAAAAGTGAATAGATGTAAAAAAATAAAAATAATCTTTTGTATTTTCTAAAGCAAAAATTCATTTGGAAACTTGAAATATTTTCACCCTGTTATATATATGTTTTTAAATAATTTTTAAAAATAAAGTCGACATTCCACTGGAACTTTATTGGCAACTCGTTTTTGGTTAATTGAAGAGCACGTTTAAAGTACGTATAGTAATTATTTTAGAAAGTATTTTTTAACTTTTCTAGTACGAAAGGTAAAAACTTTTTAAGTGTTACAAAGGCAAAATTGAAAATGCTTCTTAAAATGGCTATCAAAATTTCCCCTACGAAGCAAGAAGAAAATTATAAAAGTTACCCAACAAGAATATAATGAAGCGTACAAAAATTTGACATATCTAAAAGGTTGTCCTTCTAGGAATCAAACATCACATTTTTTGGTTGATTGTTATTTTGTAATTAAGATATTCTCATCTTGAAAGTATGACAGAAGTAAATAAAAAGAAACACTTAAACTTGTTCAAAACAAGAAAAAATTGCTCAAAATGTCCTCCTGCTTTTGTTTCTTCTCTTTATGATAGTACAATGGCAATTACTGAAACCTTTTTGTCTTCAAATAAATATATCTATTATGAGCACCCTGTAGATGCCTTTCCTTGCATGCCTCAGTGCCATATTACGGACCACAATATTTGGGACCACGATTTGCTTCAAGGATCCTCACTGGCCCAACCTTGCTTGGTTTAAATAGGTCCCAACAATGACAAGTGATTTTCGCTAAGTATTTAACAAATGGACCCTGAAAGATTGGATGGAAAAGTCTCATCAAGAAAGTCATGGTAAAGTCTCATCAAGTTAGTTATTGTTTTTTCATTCTTTGAATTTAATATTTTTTAGGTTTTTCATATTTTTCAAAACAAAAAAATAATGGAAATTAAATATGTTCTCTTGCTTTTTAGAAAAATAAAAACAGTTTTAAAAAACTATATAGTACAATTCTTCTTTTTCTTCCCTCTCATATTCCCTAAACACAATAATACAAAACTACGTACAATAAGGGGGTGGGGGCAAGTAAAAAAGATTGACCAAGAATGCTACTTTCCATATCTATCTTGAGGTAAAGTTATGAGCTAGCTGTATTCATTTTCCGTATGCACTCGTCAAGTCAACATGGTGAGGATTATTGCTCGTCCTATTTGTAAAATGAATCCGAAAAAGAGATGCATGGCTCTACATCTGTCAAATTCATGTATGTAATCAGACATGCAATTTGATGAATGTGATGCATGCATTCATCTGTCAAGTCACAAATCAACTTTTTGATTTTGGTTACTCGAGTTTTAATCATTTTTTTTAAAAACCAAATTAGATCGATAACTATATGTATGGAAATATTTGAATTAATGTAATTCATTGACAATTAACTTTCTTATGATTTGATCAAGGTAAATTGCAAGGACAAGATCAAATTAAGTCAACATCTCAACAAAATGTGAATACATAAAACTATTAATTTTGGTCACACCAACATAAGCTAAATTATCATTGATTTCCAAAATTTATTGACGTGAATCCTCATGCATTCCACTTATGATAGTTATTTTTAGAATAAAATTTATCTTTTAAAGTATCACTTAGTCTTTATATTGATTACATGGTTTGAGACCATAGAGAGATATGCCAAAGGATATTAAAAATCTTGGATTGGAGAAGGTGGAGCCTAGACCACATGAATATGTTCTTATCATTTCAAGGCTAGACCTACTCTCTAGCTAAGAGAAAAAAAAATCCCAGGTTTTCCTAGTAGTGGAAGAAAAGAAAAGAAAATTTTTAATCTTTGCAACAACAATTTCACCTTCAACGGTAGAGAAACTTCTCACCCTTTCATTTCCTCCATTTTCTTGTACTAGTGCTCCTAATGTCTAGATGAAATCTACAGGTGAATTCCAATAGGAATTACATGATTGCTGCATCATATATGTGAATTTATTGATAAACAGGCAGAAATATGATGCATACACAAGATATCAATCTGGTAAAAAAGCAGATTTGGCTTTGGCTGAGGAAACTAAGAGTATAATGAGATTTTATCAACAAAAAGGGTAATCTTGTTGGGCCAAAATGGAGTACATTTAACACTTGAAATGTGACAAATTCCTGTTCAAAACATATGTCTCATTGTCAGTATAAGAAAGGATGAAATCAGCATACACCCCATGCATCTAATACTGAGTAACTAATTGGCTCTTAAGCACCATGGATATAAAAATTGTAGGACTTTGACTAAAGCATGGTCATTCTAGGAATAATTATATAAACATAGTCCCAATGTTATTTAAGCTATGAAGTATAGAGGTAAGCAGGTACAAATCACCCCGATATTTAACTTGAAAATGTAAGGACAAGAATTACTAATTAATCCCAAATTCGAGCCGGGATATATAGAATAGTTGGTGATATTAGAGACAAGTTCCAGCACAGTTCAATTTTCAAACTTCAATATGTCAACATTGATTTATGGTAAAGTTAGCCATTTATAGGTAAACATTCCAATGTATGAATGAATGTGACAAAAGGATATTGTAAA
This sequence comes from Tetrastigma voinierianum, assembly GCA_016808115.1. Classification (NCBI taxonomy): domain Eukaryota; kingdom Viridiplantae; phylum Streptophyta; class Magnoliopsida; order Vitales; family Vitaceae; genus Tetrastigma; species Tetrastigma voinierianum. The sequence continues at coordinate 187,881 of JAEQBH010006059.1, read as the reverse complement.
GATGTATGAATGTGACACAAAAAGTTAAATGCGGTTCCATGTGTTAGTGATGATAACATCAGCCAGAAGAAAACAACTAATAAAGTCTGCTGAAAAATGCAAATTAAGTAAGCCTAAACCTAGTCCTTAAGACTTTTCTCAAATCCTATAAGGAAGGAAATAGTCTGGAGTAGTAATATAAGTCCTAAATGGGCCTCACATTTGTTTATTTATTTATTTTCTTGAATTGTTAAAGTTAATGTTAAGAGCTATCAAGACCAAGCTGAAACCATGGGCATGGATGGTGATAGAGGCACACAGATCTCTATAAACAAGAGATAACTGAATTATCACTGTCATGAATGATGAAGCGAATTGAAGATATTTTTAATGGGCAAAAAAGAAAAGAAAAAAATGGAAAAAAAAAAAACTTTTAGGTGCTATCATTTGAAGAGGTGAAAAATATGGCAGGTGCACTCAATGTCTCAAGATTATTGAAGAGGTGAAAATGGGTCACCAGACTGAATGAGAGAGAGAGAAAATATTTGTATCAAGTGGGGAAGATATCAGAAAGAATTGAATTCCATAGATAGAAGAGTAATGGTAGAGTGATATTGGTGTACAAAAGTGACCAGCCATAGGTGTTACAATATTGTGACATGTTTCCCGCATCATTTTAGTATTCCAAACTTCCCCCATTGCAGCTCCAATTTTCAAAGGGCTACTCCTCCCACAGACAAATCAAATCCACTTGGAAGAATGTCCAAAAATAATCAAATACATTTTTGAATCTTTTTGTTAACAAGACAAAGAAGAGGAAAAATCCAAAGTTCATGGGCAACCCAATTTCAGTTTTTAAAACGCCAAGTCCCACAAAGATCAAACCCTAAATAAATAAATGAAAGAACAAAAGCTTGGTTCTTCCCTCACCTCTTTTCTTAATCAGCTTTCTGCTCACTCCTTTGTCTTCCTGCAGTACATGAGCAATGAAACCCTAATAACATTGAATGATCAAAATCAAAGATCTATATAAGCCCTTTCCATCCCTTTTTTTTTTTTTTTGTGGCTCAGAAGAATAATCACCACAGATCTGCAAAGTCAGCACAGCTAAAGTTTCCTTTGAATAGTCATTGATGCATTAAGTTCTTTCTAGTTGTCTTCAAAATGAATCCATGGATGGCAAAAAACACATTAAAAGAAAGAAGACAATGTTAGACCCACCTGACAAACAGAAAACAAAAAGGAAGAATCACCTTGCTGATCAAGCTTGTTGATCAGAGAGCCCGCCTGCCTTTGTATAGTAGTTTATTGCCGATGCAGCATCATCAAGATTCTCATCCTTGAAAAGTTTGGCAGAGATTTTACATTACCCACCGAGTATATGCATGTGAATCTTGATGATGCTACATCCGCAAACAAGTACTGTCAATCAATCCCATGCACAACCCATAACCTCTACCAAAAATACGCAGACTGTGGAAAATTCTTAAGAACTCTAAAAAAAAGGCAATTTCAACAAAAAAATTAATAGTAATTCATTACACCTTTGGCAGGTATGTGCACGAGAGAGCACACCCATTGAAGAGTCTAATGTGTTGAGCTTCTCCGTCTATCTTAGAACAAAACAAAACCCTATTTCTCATTTTGTTTAGTTTTTTTTTTGGAAAGCATAAAATATGTTTTCAGAAAACATGGAATCAACAAAATGGAAACAAAATCCGGCAACCGCCTGGTTTGAAAATTGAGAATTTGGGGCGTGTGATGTGGGTTAGATTTCTCCGGCGAAAATAAGACACCCAGGTAGGATTTCGGTCAAAATAACCGTTCAAAAACAGAACCAACCCAGTTGATGAATCATCCACTCATGTCAGATTCCAGGGAACAAATAAGTCAAAGCAACAGCCAAAGCCAGACCATAGATAAAAGGAGAAGAAGAAAAAAAAACCGATATTAAATAGACAACAAATCAAGAGAAAAATGGAAATAAAGCAAAGGAATTCGAAAGAAAGCGCCGGAGGATCAGATCTGGCGAGAAAGAGAGAGAGAGTCAGGAACTCACAGAAAGTAACAGTAGAGGTGCAGACAGTGAGCGATACATGGATGAGGCTATGTTTTGGTTTTTCACTGGATTTCCCTTGCTTTATAATTTTTTTCATTATTTTATTTGCTTTATTTTGTGATTTGTTTGCTGATGCTTAGCTGTATGGGTACTATTCCAACGTGACGCAGTTGCACATCATGCATCTTCCCCAACCCACCTTTTTGTTTTCTTTTCTTTTTCTTTATTGAGAATTCCAACCCTATCTTTATTTCTTTTATTTTTCAAATATAATTTTCAAGCAACTGATATATCAGAATCAGAAGGCCAGTCCCTAAAATAATAATAATAATATTAATTAATAAAAAAAGAACTGGTCTTGGCTACCTGTTTGCAGTTGATTTATTGAATTTGGCAGTCTTCTCGCACGGGCACCTTAAATTTGTAGGGACTTGATGTATTACAACGCCTTCGACTTTGGCTCATCACTCCCATCTATGTCGGTCTCTAAATAGATCCACAGTCTCGTCCTCATAATTTTTTTTTTTAAGAAATATTAGTAAATTTTTTTTTTTACTTCTATTCATTTTTACATATTATATTTTAAGTACTTTATTTTTTTAAGAATTTTAATTATAGATTCTATTATACTTTATTCTTATAAGGATTCGATTATAGATTATATCATTATCTGTGTCCTTTGCTCAGTTGAACTATATTTCAAAACCTAGAAATTAAAATTTAGGAATTTAAGAAAAATCGATTGATTATTTTTGTATCAAAGTTTGCCTTATACATGAACCAACTTAAATTTGATTAAATAATGTTTCGTTTTTATTTTTATTCCCCGTTTAAATAATGAATTTGATAATTCTAATTCTTGCTTGTAGATATATTTAAGAGCGTAAAAATGAAATAATTATTTATCTTCAATATTTATTCTTGCTTGTAAAAAAAAATTTCACATTTAAAACAAAAACTATTTTGGTATACGGTTTGAAAACAAATTTGTTTGAAAAATGTATACATATTGTTGTTCTTGAGAAACAATTTTCTAAAAACAAAGTATGAAGTTTAATAATTTCTAAAATTAATTTGAAGCTCAAAAATATATTTTTATTAATTATGACTATAAAAAATAATATTCATAATTAATGCTTTAAATTCTTTACTGAATCTTTTATTTGAGATTTAAAAACTGATTAAGTAATATGATTGAATAAAACAATTTAGAAATTAAATATAAAAAAATTTAGAATATTATGATCTTGGTTGGGTCCTAAAATTATGCATGTAATGAATTTTGACTCATTTGTACCTTAATAAAATTAAATTTTTTTGTTTATTTTAAATTCATTTAAATAAAATATTATATTATTACTTTAAATATTAATATTTATTTTTACAAAATAAATCAATAATACTTTATAAAGTATTAATGTTCATTTCTTTATTTATAAAAAATATGATTTATAATTTATTATGATATTAATTAATGTTCATATTTTATTTTTTTTATTTTAGAAAATACATAAATTTATTAATTTATATTAACAATACAATCGATAAAAATACAAAATCAAATATGCTAAAAACTTTAAAGGATAAACGACGTAGTATTAATAAAGAAGATTAATTTCGAGAACTGCGTTTAATAATAAAATGTCCCCAGAATCTGCCGAATTATAGTTATGGAAATGCAGAAATGCGATTGTTAATCGTGTTCTATCGAGATAAAAACTTTGTCGTTTAGGCTACTTGACGTGAAAGCGTATAAGTTGTCGTTGGCGGCGCAGCAATGACCTGATAAATTCGATTGAAAAAAGCGTATGACGGTCAATGACAGGCGCGAAAAAACAAAGGTAAACCTAGATATCGGTGTAGAAGAAACCACTTTATTGGAAAATAAAACTGAGATATGGGGAAGAAAATGATGGAAAATGTGATTCCTTTGCAAAAATAGCAAAAAAAAAAAAAATCGCTGAATTTCCCTAAGAGCAGGGCTGAAGAGAAGCAATGGGATGAATGGCCCAGGGTTTTAGGTAGAAACGTTAAAAAATCTTCGTTACCTACTTCTTTGCTTATTTTTATTTTATTATGAACTATTTGTTTTTAAAATTTATATATAATGAGAGACCTATATTGATTTTGAATAGGACTTGAATTAAAATTATGTACAATTTGTTTTTTTTTTAACAAAAACTAAACAAAAATCATTTTACCTCCTGTGAGGAGGTGAAATAAGGTTTAACCTAAAATGAAATCTTATTCGTTCAAAATCATTCTTAATTATGTTCCATCCTCATTTGAGTTATCCAAACATAAAACAGATGAGAAAAGGGAGGAGATGTTTATTCCTACTTTCCATTCCCTCATATCAAAGATGGTCTTAGACCTTCAATTTTCACTCATTTATATGTCATACACTAAATGAACATGCATCTACTCATCAAAATTTTTTTCTTATTTTCTTTCTACTTTTGCTATTCTAATCAATCTAGCTTCTCAGTCATTAGTTTCAACTTCAAGCCTAAATTATTTTTTATTAATGTAAACAAAATAGTCAATTAATTATGATATAAATTGAGATTAGAAAGTAAGTGTGCTTGTTAGGAAGCTTATGATTGTTTATATTGAGGTTGAATGGCGTAGTTTTATTCGATTGATAAAGTTCGATACAGCATTATAAATTTTTGAAACACATGGTGGTAAGAGAATGGATGGGGCCACTAGCCAGGTCCAATCTCATAACTCACCATAAATCTTATTGATACATTTCTTGTAGTCAAGACTCAACTTTTGTACTCATATTTAATATAATGTGTTTCTCCTTTTTTGGTGAGTTTTTATTTTATTTTTTTATTTTATTTTAGGGTTTTAAGTATAGAATTTTGATGTTTTTAGTTTAATGACATAAATGATTATTGATTATGCCTGTCTCATCTCATGCATGCTCCCCACGAAAAATAGTACCAAGAGAGAGAGTATCGCATGATTTTCATAAGACTACTTATCAAACACTCAGATGATAAAATCAGCCTTCAATAGAAGGGATACTCTATTAAAAAAAAAATGTAACAAACAATATTCTACATAATTGTAACATGAATTTTTCTTTTCTTTGCCTAGGTGTGGTTTTGTTAAAATAATATACTAAGTTGAGAAGTATGATTTTGGAAAGTTAGACATTCTGTCTCCCTTTCAAATTGCCTCGGGGAAGATTGTCACCTTGTGTTTCACACTTCTATATTTAAGTTCTAAAATTAGTTTTTGTTTTCTAAACCCATCAAAGTTATGTTTTTTTTAATTAAATTTGTTGAATTACTTATGCAAAACAGCTCACTATGGCCCCAGTTTTTTATACTGAAAAATAAGAATTTAAATTTATCTTATGTCCTTAAAATTTTAATGTGATGCAAGTTATTTGCTAATATTTTAATGTTTAATCATAAATATATTTTTAATATAAATATTTATGAAATTTATATAGGAGTTCTTAGGGAGTCTTTAATGAGACGAGAGACATTTCGCGAGGCTACTCGAGATTTCGGCTCGATTGGCTCATTTCGTGTAGGCTCGTTTCGAAGTATTAGCAGTCGAGTCGAGTATTCATCAGCTGTTGAAAAATTTCGCGAGAAAGCTTGAATATTTTTGTATATAAAATTTTAAAAGTTTTTTAAATTTTATATCTCTCTTTAGGGAATGGCGTAAATAATATATCTACATTTTTTTATTCTTAAGCAATCATACATTTTTATTATTTATTTAGTTATAAATATATTTATTTTAAAAATAATTAATTTTCTTTAAGAAAATATGTAAGAGAAATAGGATATTGATACATAAATTATATTAATAAGTTAGTATTATAAGCATTGATAAATATATATATATATATATATATATATATATATATATATATATATATATATATATATATATATATATATTAATCTGTGGTCTCGCAAAGTTTGATATATAATAATTAGGGGTGTTAATGAAGCGAGATGGCTCATGATTTCACTGATTTCGGCTCGATCTTCGGTCAGCTGGCTCGAGTAAAATTTCGAAACATTTCGAGCTCAGTACCGACTCGAAATGCTTGAGTGGTCGGCACCATTTCAACTGCTTCGACTCAAGTTCGAGCTCGACTCGAAATATTAACGGCTATTCATTTCAGTTGAGCTTCCGAGCTCGGCTAAATATCATTCGCCCGGCCTGGGGATTCTGATTACTTTTATTATCAAATTGAAAAATAAGCGTATATAAATATGTATTAGGTTCGAACATTTTTTATTCAAAGTATTTTAACAAAATTATTTCTTTAGTTGCTAGATTTTTAAAAATTATTATAAATGATTTTACAAAATACTAAAAGTAATTAAAAAAAATCCACACTAATATTTTTTTTAGACTAAAAATGCTCTCTAAGATCGTAAAATGTAAACAAGCATAATTTGGAAGAATTATAAGGGGGTAGACATAGGAACAAAGCTTATGATTTACTCAATAAAAATATAAAATAAAATAATGATAATGATATGAATGGATTGGTTATGGCTTGGGATGGGTGGGTATCTGATTTTATTTTATTTTTATTTTGATGTGCGACTAACACAATTGAAGAAGGAAGGAGGGTGTCAGAGGACCTGAATAAGTACGTGTTTAAAAAAAAAAAAGTAACAGAAAAATAACTTAATAAGTGATAGATTCTCTGCCATCAAACCTTCACCTGAAACAGGGCCCATATCCATACACACATAATCCTTGTGAGCACCCACATTTTCACTTTAGTTTTTGCTGCTTTTTCCCCTCATCCTCTGAATTACTTAATAAAACTGCACGAGACAAAATTGAGAAACCACCATCTGTTTTTGTAGCTCCAGTATTATATTCACATCCTGTGTTTTTTTTTTATTTTTTTTTATTTTATTGGGAGTATGGTGATTTTTCATCTAAAATAATTTTTAAACATGCAACAAGTTAACAACGTCAAACCCATAGACAAATAACCTGGGCTGTCACAATGTCCTATATCACGTTTACTTGATTAAAGGAACTCATACTTCATATTTGTACCATAAATTTTCATTTCTATCTAACATAAATTTGATATATATATATATAAAGAATTTACCAATAAAATCTAGGTTAAATGATTGAGATCAAGTGAGTATAAAAAGGAATAGTATAAGGTTTGAAGATATGTAAAAGCTGAATATTATGATGTAATATAAAGTTAATATTTATAATATATATATATATATATCAAAATTTTCTTAATTATGTATATACCTCTAAAGCCCCTTTAAGTTTTAAAGCAGATGATTTTTTTATATGTTTTGATGTTTGAATGATATTTTGACATTTCAAATTTAAATAGATGAATTATAATATTAATAAGATCAAAATCTTTTAAAATAGAGACAATTTTATTAAGATTTATTTGTATCTTAATAAGTAATAAATAAGAAATATGTGTTGTAATAAACCATATCAACCATGTCTATTTCAAGTGAAACATGCAAGGACATAAGAAAGTGAGTACCATGTTCAAGTCGTGGAGGATAATTTACAACCCCTCAAACTATAAAGTATTCAAAAGAATAATGAAATATGTGTCACAAAGCTTTTAGTTTTTATTCCTCATCCCACCATCCAAAAATATTTACATAATAGACAGAAAAAATATCAGCATTCATTGCATGAAGCAAAGGCATTACAAAATCCAAATAAGAATTGAGTGTTTCTTTTGAAAAAAAAGAAACCAATTCATGAATGCATAGCAATAATGTCAACAAAAAATTATGTGTACCCCAAAACCAGTACCTGCATGAAAAATGTGGCACATAATCTTTGAGCAATTTTTAGGTCTATATTCCCCACCATTATTTGAAGGGGCTATCTCAATCATGCATCTATGCATGCCCCCCTCCAAAATAAATCTCTTGTTTACAAGAGGAAGTGAAGCTGGGAAGGGTATATAGTATGCTCCCTAAGATCCCCCATCAATGATCAATCCTATACTATTGAGACGAGACTTCCAATTATTCAGTATGGCAAGATTTTTATTTTTTTATTTTTTTTATTTCTATTCATATTATTATTGGAACTTGTTTCCTACCCTTTTACCACTTAAACCCCTTTAAAAAAAAATTTCTCTTTGTTTCCAAGGGAAATCGAACTTGGAAATAAATAGTATGCTCCTTTGAGATCCCAACAATCCTATGCTATTGAGCTGAGATTTCTAATTATATATTAGGTTTGGCAAGATATTCTATAACTTTTCTTTTTCATTTCTATTTATTTCTCGTAACCTCTTCCGACCTTTTTACTATTTAAGCTAGGCGTGAAGTATGCAAGATTTATAGCTTCGTGGTTGGAGGGAAGGATGGTATAAAGAGCATCATTGGATTCATATACGAATACTTCATTTATTGTGGAAATAAATAAAAGGTTGGAAAATAGGTCAGAAAAATAATGAAAATAAATAATAATTGAGGGAGGGTGGAGTGGGACTTGGAAGTGGGGGATGTAGAGACGTGTCACATGGGAAGCACGTGGGTTTGTTGGGTGGAATAGCCTGAAGAGGTGAATAAAAGTGTACGGATGGGCCCATGTATGCCACGTGATGTGGCATGCCCCCATAGACAGAGGGGTGCCGACCACACTTTTGTTTTTTCTTTCCCCCAACAACAAACCTTCCCATCTCTCTTTCCTTCCCCCATGTTTTTTCTTTTTCCTTTCTTTTTTTTTTTTTTTTAAATTTTAAAATAAGAAATAAAAAAAAATTTGTTTCTTGCAAAATTCGGTCGTCAGGATTAGTCGGCGCCTCTGTCGTTTGTTGATTTCTCATTATCAAAGGTCGCTGAAAGTGATGCCAACGATTATAAATTTACCATATTTATTTATTTAATTTCCTGTATTTTGAATTAACATTAGGTGTAACTGACGCCAGAACCATGAGATATTAATGAAATTTTACTATATTATATATTGGGGGAATTATGCTTGTGCCTTATATTTAATAAAGAATTTATTAAACTATTAAAATTAAGCATAAAACTATATAACTTGATAAGACAAAAACGTCCTTAATAAATTAACTTTATCCCAACTAAACCTACCCAACCCCACCCCACACATACCCCCTCCCACCCATCAAAATCAAGACCCCAATAACCATCCAACATTCTATCATTTTTTTTAATTACACCAATTTTATGATTTTTATTTCTTACTTTTAATTAATTTGATAAGATAATATCTTATTTTCACTTATTGAAAAAATCTACTTATTTAAAATTTTTATTTATTCATTATTTATTATTGTTTTTTTATTAAAAAGTTTATTTTGTATATATATATATATATATATATATATATATATATATATATATATATATATATATATATATATGTATATATATATATATATATATGCTATATATATATATATATATATATATATATATATATATATATTATTTATAGATTTCATTTTATTTTCTTTTTTTTTATACTTTTATATTTTAAATTTTATAAACATAGAATTTATTCATAAGTATAACTCAATTGATTAGATCGTTGTTGTATTAAAAAGTGATTGGTTTTAAAAAAAACTGAAATACAAAAATGTAAATAAAATATTATCTAGAGTCTACATTATTCTTTTACATATAGGTAAAAAAAGTAATATAAAAATATTAACTATTTAACAAAAAAATTAGTGATAATCATTTTAATATTTAATTTTAAATAATATTTGAAAGTGAATATATATATATATATATATATATATATATATATATATATATATATATATATATATGCTATATATATATATATATATATATATATATATATATATATATATATATATATATATATATACCTATAATTTAAAATATTAGTATTTATTTACATTTTTATTAAATAGTCAAATGTATAGGTGAATGACAATGTATTTATATATTAAAGATTAATTTATTTCAATTGATTAATTGTATGAAATAAAAATAGAATAACAAATAAATAAATTTTTAAAGAATAATCTTTCAATTAAGTAAACTTTCAAGTTCCTCACAAGTTTTAAAGGATAAATAAAGACAAATAAGGGTTTGTTAAAAAAATAAAAGAAAAATAGGTTTGTTAGAGTGTACAAGGTAATTACATTAAATGTATAAGGAAAATTTATTGACTGTAGTAAGGTGTACAAGCTTTCATTTCTTATAAGATTTTTTTTTTTATTTTTTTATCCAATGTCTCTTTCGTAAGTCATATGCTAATACACTAACTTATGTCATTATTTATATGTATTGATGGATGCAATATTTAGCTCACACATACATAAACTTCCCAAATTTAAAAAATATAGAAAATATAATTGATCTCATTTTTTTCTTTTTTCTTTTTTTTTGAAGAAATTTTTTTGTTATATTAGTTTTTTCATTATTTTCATCACCAAAAAAAATTAAAAACATGCTTATATTAGTTTTAATAAGAAAAATAGGATTTGTATGTCTTACTTAGTAGTTACACTAATTATATAAAACAAATGTACTAGATCTTACAAAGAAATTGTACACGTTTGCATTTCTCATAAGATTTGAATTTTTTTTTTTTATCGAATATTTTTCTGTATGTTGTATCTTCAATCTGTGCGACTTAGGGCGTACTTCATAGACATTCGTTTAGATCATGCAATTGAAACATGCAAATGTTAATTTTTTAATAAGAAAAATAGAGATTTGTTGTAGTGTGCAAGGAGATTACCTTCTCTGAGACAAATATACTAAATGCCCTCAAATGATTTATAGCTCGCCTTTCTAGTAGGTGAATTTTTTTTAAATATTTTTTCTAAGTCATATGTTATTAAACCAACCTAGAACATACTTTATAAACCTATTTTAAAAAAAAAAATATTAATGAAAGATATTATGCTCGTGATTTTTATTATTATAAAAACATAGTAATATTAAAAAATAATAAAAATATTCAATTTATTAATTTATTTATTGTTATAGATGAATGTATTTATATATTAAAAGTTGATTTGTTTTACTATATTTATTAAACAAAACAAAACAATAAAGAAAAAAATTAATAAATATTTTTAATAATTTTTAATTAAGTAAAACTTTAAAATAATGCAAATAAGATGTTATCTTATAAAATTTAATTTATTAAAATGTGACAAAATGGAGCTGAATATTGATTGCAATTAAACTGAAGATTGATTTAGAAAAAAAAAAAAAAACAGAAAAAGAAAATGAGGTTGGGTGCCTGTGGCCAAGGTTAGAGGACTGGGGAAAGGAAGAGGAGGTGTTGATGGGAGGCCTAATTTGGTATTTTTGATATTTTATATTCTTATTGTTAATTTTGTATGTTATTATAGGTTTTGGGTTTGATTGTGACACTTTGATAGATTCTTTATAATTAAATACAAGGTCTCCTCTAACCCTAAAGCATAATCCTCTTATCTATTTCTATTTTAATTTTTGAAATGATGTCATTGTCAATACTCCAATTCATTATGAGTATTTTTTTAAAAATATAATAATTTCATTGATTTAAATTAATAATATATCGATAAAAACATAAATATCAAATCAGCAAAAATTATAGATGATGAAAAACATTGAGGTTAATAGCATAATAAATCGTTTCAATATAGTGATTAAAATACATATGAATCAAATTCTATAACATATTGATGATTTGTTTTTTTTATTTTATCAAATATGTTTTGCATATCTGCACACACAAATAAAACATTATAACAAAACTCCAAAAAACAAAACGAATCATAGACAAATTACATAAATTCAATATTTTGGTTTATTTAATTCCCTTATACGAAACCATTCTTCTATAAATAGGTTTTCAAAAACTTATACATAATCTTAATCAAAATGACAAATTTTGAAAAGCTAAAGAATGTTTGATAACTATTTTCAAAAACAGTTTTATTTTTTAAATTAGAAATATATGTTTGAGATTAAGAATTTTTTCTATTTCTAATTTATGAAGAAATTAGATAATTTTATATTTAAATTGTTTTCATTTGTTTTTTGAATTTTGTTTTTATTTAAATATTCACTTTTATATTACTTTGTAGTACTATATGGATTCGAGTTTAGGATCTCTCATAATCCCTTTCTAGCTCTCTTGTCAGTTGAGTCATGCTGTAAGACTTCTTAATTATGTTTTAAAAAATAAGTATATAGCTACACTATGCATAAATTTTATCATTAAAACATATTTAAAATTATTAAAATAGGTTAAATTTTATTTAAGGTTTTCAGACAAACTTTTATTTTATAAAATATATGTTTTTTTTTTAAGAGATTTTATAAAATATGTTTAAATAGTTTTTAAATTGAAGAATTATTTTTAAAATTTGCAACCAAACAAGCCTAAAGCTTTTTTTTTCTAATGTATTTCATTTGTAGGGATCTAAATTTCAATATGAAAATAATTTTAAGATACATCCTCTTAGATAATGAATATTGAGAACTTTTGTTATATATGTTTCTTCATTGAAGTTTGAATTTTTTTTTTTTTTCAATTTATTTTATCATTTATCTTGAGTTCTTGGAATAAAGCAGAATAGCTACAAATAGAGAATAGATTTTCATTTATACAGTCATGACTTGCTTCATGACTTAATGCAAATATTTTGATGATTAGATTAGCATGGTTACCATTGTTTATTTGATACATTCTATGAAATAACGAGTTAATGATTAAGCCCACATACTTTATTCATGACCTACTTCTCCGTTTGCATATCCAAGTAATTGAAATTAAAATAGACTTGTATCAATAGTTTCATGTAGATAACACAATATATATTTGGTATCATTCTAAAGTCTTTAAGTTGAAGTAGAATTGTATCCAATAAATGAATTATCAGAAAAAGTAATATATGGCCATGTACATTGTTAGGTAAGATACGTAAGTGTATTAATAGTGCTATAATGTGGTTTATGTGGTCTAAGTAATTCTTTACCTTTTTTGTAAAGAAAAACTGATTCATTTTTCACTTTAATTGGTGAGAACTTAAAAGAGTGCACGTTACTCATATAAAAACAGAAGATTTTCTTCATGTATATTGATTGATGTAGGAAATGTCTAATATGCAAGTTGAGACAAAATTTTATTTTACCAAAATATTTCATCTCAAATTCTTTTTTAAATAATTTATTATTATTATAAGTTTTTCAATAGTGATAACAAGAGTTAAGTCTCCAACATACTATACAACATTTAAAAATCAAATATATAATTACTTAATAAAAATGCATAGGTAAATAGAATCATTTAGATAGTTCTTTTAATAAGTATTTGCTAAGGTTATTGTATCACATGTGCTCAAGTTGCTTTAAATCATATAAATCGGGTATATGCTACAAGGCTTTATACGAGTTATTTTATAGGTAATTTAAATTCTTCAAAGGATTTTCACACACACACACACACACACACACACACACACACACACACACACATATATATATATATATATATATATATATATATATATATATATATATTTTGCACAGGTTATTTTAAGGCGTAAGTGAGACCCTTTTATAGGCTTCTAATACATATATTTAGAAAAGCTGAAAGGTCCTTCATAATGGTCACCATAAAACAACCATAATGATCATTATCGAAAGTTGAAAGGTCCTTCATAATGGTTACCATAATGGCCATTATCTACGAGGTTAGCATGAATCTTATCGGTATGCTCCCGGATGAATCACTTGACTTGAGATACGTTAAGTGAATGATCTGCGAATCTTGAGTCGTCGGATGAATCTTCAAAGGTTCATTGGATGAAACATAAGCTGCCAACATTGAAGAGTCTCTTACACGTTTATGAATCTATTTAGTAATATTCATATTTTATATTTACTCTTACTCCCCATAGGACATTACTACGTGATGCCCATGCCTTATTAAAAACCTCGCTAGAAAAACCTAGTGGGAAAAAACCAGTCGAGGAAAAGAGTACATGACATACGTGCTTTTATGTGTTGCACTGGCTGTCTCGTTAAAAAACCTTTAACTAGAAAAACCTCGTGGGAAAAAAGCTAGTCAAGGAAAAAAAGTACAGTGATTGGTCTTCAGGACATAATCCTTATGATTGTTTTGAAGTTGTCGCTCCCCTTGAAGACAACAGTCTTCAAACCTAAGCATTCCAATACCATGAACATATTTTTCAAAGGTAGATATGAGAGTCTTAAGACCATCATCAAGATACTCCACTAATAAACTTCTCTATACATCTGCCGTTTCTTCAAAATTACTAGATAAAATATTTAAGACAATATCTTTATAAATCACCCTATTTCATCCATATATTTGCCTGTATAGCCATCTAAATAAAGTATCAGATATATCATTTGCCATGGTACCCACCTGGACCACGAATATGTTGTTCCAATGGTCATAACCACACACATTCTCATGAAGCCTCATATAAAGCTATAATCTCTTGAGTGGTTTGAAGAAGTAGTAACCATAATCTGTTTAATAGACCTCCACGAAATTGGAGTATCACCATAGAAAAACATAGCAGTTTAGACGAAAAATTATCGGGATCGAACGTATAACCGTATCCAAGTAGGCCACCAATGTCATATCTTGATTTCTTGTATAAAGTAAACCAAGATCTTATGAACCTTGAAGATATCGAAAAATATGCTTAATGTCAGTCCAATGCCTCCTTGTAGGAGAAGCACTAAACCTTGTTAGCAAGTTTACTGCAAATGCAATATCAGATTTTGTGCAATTTACGAGATAAAGTAATGCTCAGTAGCTCAAGTAAAGACCTGGTCTAAAATATCTTAAGCTATCATCTTCCTTAGAATACAAATGGGTCCTTATCCACTTAAAGGGGCCAGGAATGACTATTGGTGTGCTAAGTGGATGAGATTTATCCATATAAAATCTCTCGATACCTTCTTAGTAAGGTTGGCGGGTAATACGAAAATTCCTTAGGGAGGTGATTGATTCTGGTGAGACAATACTTGGTTTTTGAGTTTTTCATTTCAAACTCAGGTCTTTAAGCATGAGCTAGCTTCTCGATTTCCTTACGTGTTCAATAATCTTTATGTCATCAACATAAACCAAGATAATACAAGTCATTCTATCGATATCTTTATGAACACTATCTGAGGATATGCATCATTATTTATATATTCCTTTTTTGGGAGAATTCACTTTCGATTGGTTATTACCGCATCAGGCAGACTATTTTGGACCATATAATGACCTTTGAAATTTAATGCTATACATGTTGCGATTTTCATTTTCTTTGATCTAGGGAATCTTAAATCCATTAAGGATTTTCATGTAAATATGAGCGTCTAATGACCCAGTATAAATGATCCGGCGTCCTTTAACTTCACATATATAAATTCATATTTCTTTGCCGATGATATTAAGTAGCGGAGCGTAATGCCATCCATAGCGGGAGAATATGTTTGATGAAATCAATCTTGGGTCCTACGAAAACCCTTCGAGCAACTAATCTAAGCATATCTCACCACCTCATTATTCTCATTTACTGTTTTTCGTACGAACACCCATTTATATCCCTCTTTGGGATAACATTTTGGGGTGTACGTGCTGACAACACTCTTTTATTTAAGCGGTCGAATTAGCCTCGATTACTTGCTTCCATCTTACCCGAGTTTGGCGCTTAGGCACTCTGCGATGACTTAGGTTACGGATCAGTTATCATTCGAGATAGTAAGGCGGTTGTAAGCCCGAATATCGTCAGCGCCAATATTTATATTATATGTTTCTCCGTAATTCCGCGAAATTCATGGCAACTTCTATATTTACATCAACTAGATCCTCATCATTTCCCAAAATATTTTGATATGACCGTTCCACAATCCCAGTATTATGATTATTTGGGGCACGTGCAAATGTACTGGGATTGTCATCTCTAGGATGATCCTCTTCCAAAGGTTCTAGAAGTGATAGGGTTTCTTTATTAGATTTTGTTTTCCGCGGATTCTTATCTTTTGCACTGATAGGTCTCTCATGCTTCTAGCATTGAGGAGCATTGATAGATATACTTAATCCCTTGGGGACCTTCACTCTTTGTGGTGTGTTTACAGCAAGTATATGAGATTTAGTCACTCCTTTATGGTTAGTAAATGCATTTGACATATTACTTGCTAAATATTGCAAGTTAATTATCTTCTGAACTTCCAGTTCAGTCTTACTAGTGCATGGATCTAAATATTGAAGATCTTTCACATTCCATGAAATTTCTCGGCATTCTTTTAATTTTGGTTCTTATCTCCCCCTAATGCCGAGAATTTATATCTTATATCGAATATCACGATCAATGTCAGGAGTTGTAAATTGATCCCCTGTTATGGGTTCTAGGTATTTAAGAATAGACGGAGATTCATAGCCAATAAATATTCCTAGCTTTTCCTGCGAGGCCCTAGAGGTATGTTGTAATTGGTGATATAGGAACATGGTACACGTCAGATTCGTAGATGGAAAATATTTGGTTCTTTGCCCTGCACTATTTGTAAGGGGGAAAAATCATGATATGCAGTAGGTCGTATTTGAATTAGAGCAACAGCGTGCCAAAACCGCATGCCCCCAACAAGAGATATGTAAGTCGGAATGTTGTAACAATGGTCTAGCAATTAATTTGATGCGGCTTAATGGAACTGGCTCAGACCATTACGGGTGTGGGCGTAAGAGGCAGGATCGCTCCACTTTGATACCTAATGTTGCTCTGATTATCATCGAATGCTTTCGATGTGAATTCACCGGCATGATCCATTCGGATGAATTTAATTGAATAATCAGGGAATTGGGCTCTAAGTTCAATAAGTTTAGAAATAAACTTGGCAAATGCATTATTTCGTGTGTATAATAAACACACATAAGTCCATCAAGTGGAAGCATTAATTAGGACCATGAAATATCGAAATGGTCTTGATGCTGGATGAATTGGTCCACATATATTTCCATTAATCCGTTTAAGGAAAATAGGAGATTCTATTCCAACTTTAGTATAAGAAAGAATTAGTCTTATGATTTTCCTTATCCGCAGGCTTCCGCAGAATAAATTTATTTACATAAGAGTTACATTTAGCAGTATATTATGCCTGATAAATTAGTCAAAATCGAGCACATCATATTTTTCCAGGTTAACCCAATCGCTCATGCCATAATTTAAATGAATATGGGTCTTTAAATTTTAAACCCTTCGCAACATTGTGATGAAAAGGTCTGATGTATGTATAATACAATCCTTAAGAGAAAGAGGAAAGTTTTTCAACTATTTGCTTCCAACATCCCATTGATCAAGTCATGAGGAGATATTCAATATCATTTTCAGTTTCGGTTTCAATGTGAAAACTATTGATCGGATATCCCTTAAAATTGAGGAAAATGCGTGTGGATTGTGGATATAGTAAGGCGCATCGTGATAATTAGTTACGTACGTAAGGATTAGTGAAAGCTCTTAGGAGCTCAACTATTAAAACATTATCATTTTGCAATTGTAGTAACTTGTTTTCCTCTTACCGGTTAAAGTGTAGAAAAAGAATTTTCTATCTTTAAGAATAGTGTGTGTGGTAGCACTATCACATGCGCTCAGTGCTTTAGATCATATAAATGCAGAATTATAGTACACAAGGCTTTATACGGTGTTTTACAAGGCGTAAGTGAGGCCCTTTTATAGGCATTTGATACATATAATCTAGGAAAGCTGAAAGGTTATTCATAATGGTCACCATAAAGCAACCATAATGACCCATTGTCTGAGGTTGTGAATTTTTAGAGTACATCGATGAATCTAAACTTCAAAGATATATCAGTGAATGATACGAATCTTCAAGATTCATTGGATGAAATATGAACATTAAAGATTGAAGAGTTTCTTGGCATTATTGAATACATTTATTAATATATATATATATATATATATATATATATATAAATTTCTAATTACAATTTTATACTAATTTGCTAAATGTCACCAATCTTTTAAGTTAACATTTGTAAATATGGAGTTTGTTTTCATATTTATAAATTTGTGATCGAAAATGCATATTTAATTGTTGAGACTAGTTTAATAATTTAAATTTCTTCTTTACAAGATTCTCAAAAATAAATTTTTTAAAAATTAAATTTAAATTATTGATCAAGATGTTTAATGATAATAATGGATTGGATTTTGAGTTTATGCTAGTATTCAAGGTTGAGATTTAAAATGATAAATATGTTTAATATGATATATGATTTTCTGTGTATTTATTTTCATTTGCTAAGTCAGATTACATATAATTGTGTGATTTGATTTTATTCAAATTCAATGGATTGAGACGACAAGATGATGCTTACATGTAGTAAAAAAATTATTTTTCATTTCTGAAATTATTTTAGTTTAATTTTTTTATATGATATTGGTTTCATTTTTGAGTGATCAATTGATGAAGACATTTTAGTTCTAAATTTTCTCAAAAAATAAGAGAAAAATGAACAAAAACAAAACCTATTTAGTTCAAATTTGGATCTTTACCAGAGCTTTATTAATTTACAATAAATCCATTTCCATTTTGAATTACACAAAATTAACCTCATCTTACTAGTTTTAAAACCAAAAAGATATCCATAATTTAAATAAATTTATTTAATTTTATATAAAAAAATTAGTTTGAATACTATAACAAAGTTAAATATTCAAATAGTAATGACAAATGACTTTTTCATTGACATCAAAGTAAAAAAAAAAAAAAAGTTGCTTGTTAATGCAATTATCTTTAAAATGTGATAGTTAAAAGTAAATGATCCTAAAATATTTTAAAATAAATAAACAAACAATAAGTAACTAAAAAAAAAGAAAAAAAGAAGAAGATATATCCTTCAATTCTGAAATAATCAATCATAGAAAAATCTATTTGAGTTATTCGAATTTTGTCTGGCCCGGTATGAAAAGTTTCAAAATGTGACATTATAATTTTTTGAGGATCAATGGTGGGTTATGTGTTGGGATTGTGAGTGACCTATGCAATATTACAATAAGTAATATTTGGGTGGCTTTACCAATCCACTATAAATGTTAGCAATCGAGAGGCAAGACCAATCCACAGGATAAAACAACAATTAGGTGGTAATGCAAGTAGCCCGAGAAATTAAGCAATGAGTTAGGTGTTTGTCTTACGATCCACGGAAATGTAAATAAACGGAGTTTGGAGACTAAGTCGATCAAATAATAAAAGCAACGGATAGGTGGCTATCTTGACATGGAAATGAAAGTAGAAGATGGATTATTTAAACCCGATCTTGAGAGAATAGAAGGGGAAAATAATAATGACACCCTAGATGCCGTGTGGTAAAACCCTTAAAATGAAACGAACCTCACGAGCAAATCAGAAAATGATCCGCTATGAGATGGCGGTATAAGATGTCGCACGCTAGGATATGCTCATGATCTCTCGATACTTTTAATACGTGAGTAATATGTTTCTTGTCTTCTCCTCGATTGTGATATACATTGACATTTCGCACCTATCCTTTCAACTCTATGCTGATTGAAGAATGATCTGCGATCTCTTTCTAATCTCTGGAGATTCCCAGTTGGTTATGTTCCTCGAAACTGTTATAGGCAAGGTTTGATCATGGATGGATTTCATTGGTTGAAATGAAAACCCAATTTCATTAGCAAAGCTCAAACCCGATTCTCGTCTGACAAAACGGCATCCTTGGCCATGACATCGAGGTGGAGAATTCTTCTCCTCGCTAGGCTAGCTGCTGGCTAACGTCGAAGCATTTATAAGTTTGGAGCACAAATCTCCCCCTGGACCCGTGCAGCCGAGCAAATGGAGGTGGGAGTCTTCTTGACTCCTTAGTAGGAGCTCATGCCCATGTTCTTTATACATCGTGCCAAATTTTCTTTTGTAATGACCTTCGTCATCATATCAGCAGTATTCTCGTCGGTGTGGATCTTTCTTATTTGGAACATTTGTTCTTCAATAGCCTTCCTGATCCAATGATATCTCACATCTATGTGCTTCGTCCTTGCATGATCATGAGTGAAATGGCGCATGTCTTATATAGTCTTTACATTTTAAATCCAGGTTCTTGAAGAAGCCTTCATCGTAGCATCTCACCGTCGGTGATTATGATATGCTTTCTTTGTAGTATAAGTGAAACACACTTTTATAGCTTTGATTGCCATGAGATAGCTCCCCCTACAAATGTAAAAAGTACCCCGAAGTAGATTTTCTACAATCTAGGTCTCTAGCCATATCAAAATCTGTATAACCTTCAAGAGATGGTTATGATTCCCAATCTTGACATGCGGGTTGGGGTACCTGCGAATGTTTAGTCCATTTCACTTTGCCTCGATGTCTTGTACAGCGAGCGGCATGTCACGCCTCGTGCCACCACCCGATGATCCTTAGTGGGCTTCCCGATTGCATTGATAAAGTGGTTGTATCATCCTTGTCGACATATGCGAGGTTTAGGCCTTGAGTGGAATGTGTCGCACATCTTTCAACGTTAATGTGCACCCGTACTTGTTTGTATGCAAATGTCGCAATCCGTGTCAGGAAACGCTTTTGTTTCCCATCTTCATAGATGTCGAAGTCTTGCTTTGTATGTTAAGAAATATTCCCTTATAGGAATCTGATAGTATAATGTTCTAGAGTCCTTTACCGGCTCTACGTCGCGTTGCTACATGACGGCAATCTTCTTGATTGTAGTAAAGGTAACCTTAGTGTCAGTACGAGTTGTAGCGGTAGTATTTTATTGTCTTCACCTTGGCTCTTGTCTCCTCCTTACTTGAGTTTTGTAGTTTCTTTTCATGTGACCTGTTACATACAATGATAACACTTTATTTTCCTCTAGACTTGGATGCATACTCTTACGGCTTGTTATGCCCCGAATGGTCATCGCTTTTGCTTTGACCGCGTTACCAAAATTAATGAGGGCATGTGTGTGTCATTGCCCGTAAAGTCCTTCCTTGAATTTCTTCATTGAATAGGCTATTTCTAACCATAACTTATTGCCCATGACTTTTCCTTACGAATTTAAATTTCCCGAGAGACACCACGGAAATGTTTCAAGCTGTGCGGTAATGGTAGAATAGCAAACATGCTCCAGGAATCACAAATCATCTGAGAAAGAGACTACTTGACTGATAATTCTTGATCATTCGTTGAAATCATTCATGCTTAGCGATTAATTAACGCTACAGCTTGAATTCATCGACCGCGCCGAGAACATCTTTGCTTGTGTGTTCTTTGTCTCATAAATGTTTTCCAAGTTCTTCCAAAGATTGTGGGGATCTGTCTCTTTGGAAACATGGTTGTAGAGACTGATGCCCACCCATTGGCGAATGACGCGATATTTTCTTCTTGACTTCTTCCGATCTTCTGACGTGTCAGCAGCATTATCTCCCTTAAGCCTAGGATCATAATCAATCCCTTACGATTGAGGAGATCCTACATCATGGACTTTATAATGAATAATTTGTTGTTGTCAATTTAATCAAGGACCCAGAATAACTATCAGCGATTCCCGCGAGCTTCGAACCATGCTCACGATACCGGTTGATGGGATTGTGAGTGACCTGTGAAATATTACAATAAGTAATATTTGGGTGGCTTTGCGATCCAGCTACTAAATGTTAGCGGTGGAAGCGAAGGTCGATCCCGCAGATAAAAACAATAATTGGGTGGCGATGCGAATCTTTAAGAAATTAAACAAATTTGTTGGGTGGTTGTCTTGAATCGCGAAATGTGAATAATCGGTTTGGAGAAGTGAGGCAATCCACGTAATAAAAGCAGAATGGGTGTATGCGACGCCGGGAAATGAAGTGTAGATGAATGGTAAGCGATCTTGAGAGAATAAGAGAAAGATAATGGCTATTATACCATGGTAAAACCCTCATAATGAGGGAAACCTCCACGGGACAAATCCAAGAAAATAATTCACTATGAGATTAAACTGGTACAAGATGTTATACACCTAGGATATGCTTACAATCCTCTCAGTACTCTCTCTATGAAATACTATTGTTTCTTGCCACTCTCCCCGGTGTAATAACCTCGACTATTTCACACATATCCTTTTAACTCTTTATGATTGAAAGAATGATCTTTGTAACTCTTTCTAATCTCCTGGAATTCCCATTTAATTATATTCCTCGAAGCTTATTTATAGACAAAGGTTTGATCATTTAATGGATTTCATTGGTTGAAATGAAAACTATTTTTATTGCATTTGAAACAACGGTCGGTCTCATCCTGAAACATGACATCCTCAGCGTAGCCGGGTGGAATTCTTCTCCTCATGTAAGCTGCTACAACTATAAGCGGCATTTATGAAATTTTAGCCCCCTATTATGGGATCCGAGTTTGAAAGCGTGCGTGCGGGAATTTGTATAGGTATAAGTTAGAAAATAATAATAACGAGATTTGTATAGGTATAAGTTATAAGAAAATAATAATGACGGGAATTTGTACTTAGATATAAGTTATTGGAAAATAATAATGGCAGGAATGTTTATAGGCATACGTTATGAAATATGTGATAATTAGATTAGGCGTTATGGAAATAATGATAATTCAATTAGATCATTCATGAAAATAATAATGGTAATTCAAATAGTAATTAATTAATTACTTTAATGAAAAGCGTTATGAAAATAATAATGGTAATTCAATTAGTAATTAATTAATTAATTTAATGAAAAGAGAGGTAAAAAAGGTAGATTTTCTAATAGATACCCCAGTATAAATTGGAATGAAGAAGGAAATCTTTTCTATTCTTCTTTGAGTTTCTCTGGGTGGAAGAATTCGGATATTGTCACGACTTCGGATAGGGTTCGAAGAACTAATTTCTCAGGAAATATTTCATTGAGGTGAAATTCTTCGGATTAAGCTCTTTAAGCTTTTGAGTACTCGCTAAGGTAAAGGTTACAATACGGCTTTTGAAAATTATTATTTTTATATGTGTATGTATAAGTGTAAAGGGATTCTGTCTGACTTTTCGAAGAATTATTATTTTTATATGCTACATGCACGTGTATTCTATCTGACTTTTTCGAAAAATTATTATTTATATATATATGTACGTGTAAGGGATATTAATGCAGATTTTAAAAAAGAAAATTGTTTGTTTTTACTTCATTTGAGGATGAGAATTGTTTTAACTGAATTATATATAATCTTGGTTTATGAAAAGTTTTACTTGTTTTATCTGATTATCCATGGATCAAAAATTAGTTTTGTATGATTGTACTTTTGAGATTTGTTTTGTTTACGAAAGAAAATGTGGAGATATGATGTTTTGTAATTTGAACTTTTGAGACCGAAATGTTGACTCACGGATTGAATTCGGCCATGTCCGCGGGAATAGTTGACCTTATTTGGCCAACTGTCAGTGGGATATAATAGTTGTGTGTCGGCGCTTGTCGGCGGGATATAATAGTTGACGCTACGTTTTCTTGGTGGGAATGTAATTGATTTGAGCCACCGCGCTCTAGGGGTTTGGTTAGGATTCTGTGCTAGTAGTGTTTAGTTCGTCAGCGGCAAAGGCGATTTGCGGCTAATGGCGTTTGAAAGTCATGCGGGCGCCATTTGATGATGACGAGGAGAAAATATATTTGAAATGTATTTGATTTTGGATTTGATATGAAAGTAATGAGCATAAACTGATGTTGATATTAGGAAAATATATTTGAAATGTATTTGATTTTGGATTTGATATGAAATGCCCAGGCACATTTGATATTTGATGACGAGAGAAAATATATTTGAAATGTATTTGATTTTGGATTTGATATGAAAGTGTTTGAATGAAATTTGATATAAAATTGTTTTGGATGCATTTGATATGAAACCCGATTTGAAATGGATGTGAGAATGTTTTGTAGTATATTTTGTTAATGTTCAAACTTATTTTTGAATCAAAAGTTTGATGAAAAACATCTCCTATTTGTTATATGATTGAAAACTTTTGATGGCCAGAGCGTATTAGTATTTCTTGTTGGGAACTTTAGCTCACTCCCGTTCGTTGATATCTTTTCGGGTACTTTTTGTTTCCTGTGATTGGCTAGGCGGGGAGGAATGGTAAGTCATTAGGGTGACTTAGGATTTTTATATTGGATTTTTGTTTAAGCGGTAGTTATATTTGTTGAGGATCTTACGGTATTGAGAAGTTACTTGGATATTGATCCTTCAAATTACATGTTAGATCCAGAAGTTGAGTTTTGGAGATTACGATTTGTTACAGTGCGTTGTTTAAGTTTACAAATATTTGAATGATGGATTTTGGATAGTGGATGTTTAGTTTGGAATTTAATATTGGCGAGATTTTAGATTTGTTGCAGCTACTCACGAGCAATTGGTAATTAGTAAGCTTATTGACATGCGCCAAAGCGCAGTTGGATATTGAAGTAATTTTTATGACATGAAATTTTGAATTTGGAGAATTTAAGAATCTGAAGGTTGTCGTTCACTACGAATATGTGTTTGGTAATTAGACCAAAAAATCAGATTCTGAAAGGTTCGCGTCGCCGTTCCTCCCGAGCAACCGGTGAAGGAACTTGAAGGTGTGAATTAACTCAGTCGTCTCTTACAAGGTGGGTTCGGGCGTGACGGTGGGTGAGTCCCCTGTAATGGTATGCACACATTGTTTTTTCATTCTATAGTTTTCATATAAGTGTGTGTGTTTTTTTTGACAAAATATAAGTGTGTCCCTCAGTCCTCGAAATGTTTAGAAGCAGCACTACTCGTGTTTCATGAAAAATCAATGAAAGCAAATATTTATAAGTATATTGTAAAAAAAAAAAACCAGTTTCTTAACTCGTTAGAAGTTTAGGAAAATAAAAAATAATACTTGATTCTTCATTTGATAGTGTTTTTTAACGAATAAGTACTAGGAATAAAATCCACATGCTTACCACAGTTGGTTAAGGCAGGACATGAAAATGAGAGGGACAATTTACTATATTATATTAAAAATGATTAGCTTTCAAAAAAAGTTCTAGAAATAATCAAACAAAAAGGAAAAAAAAAAAGATAAGTTATTAAGTTTTTTTTTAATTGCTTTTTTAACTCAATTTGTTTTTAGATTTTAGTTCATTTTAGTTAATTTATTATTTATTTTTACTAAATAAAATTTTAATATATTTGGCTTTCTGTTTCAAAAAAGATGAAGAATTATCGTAAAGGATAGACTAGGAGAGATAATAACCTAAAATGGTCATTTATTTTATGAATTCATACAAGGACAAACTTTGTGATTGAACATTT
This sequence comes from Tetrastigma voinierianum, assembly GCA_016808115.1. Taxonomy (NCBI): domain Eukaryota; kingdom Viridiplantae; phylum Streptophyta; class Magnoliopsida; order Vitales; family Vitaceae; genus Tetrastigma; species Tetrastigma voinierianum. Next base: position 162,549 of record JAEQBH010006059.1, on the reverse strand, counting down.
TGAACCATTAAATGTCATTTTTTATATTCTTCAATAACAATTTTATATTGTTATGTGGCTTGACTCAGCGAATTGGTAAAATAAATACAGATTGTACCAAGAGGTATGAGACTTGAGTCCTAGAAACATGAAATAATTTAATGAATCAGATATTATAAATTATTAGTCCATATTAGTTTGAGAGAGTATATTAGTTCATATTAATATCATAAATTATTTTATGCTAATACATCAATTTAGTATATCAAGGGCGAAAAATTAATAAGGAATATAGTGTCATGCCATGGTTGAAATCATAATTTAAGTGACAATTAAATAAAGAATAATAATTGTCCATTACATCTAGTTGAAACGGTAAAACATTGACCATTAAAATAGGCAAAAGGACATAAGGGAGGAGAGTTAGGTTCGAATGCGAGTGGGAGCAAATTTATTACGGCCCAAGCTAAGAGTATATTCAAATAAAATAAAATAAAAATAAAGAATATGTAATCAAAAATACTATTTGCATTAATTTAAATTTTCTTTATATATAATAATTTTATTTGTTGTTTTATTCTCTCGTCAAATTACTAATTTAATAAAATTAAATTAAATAAAGTGGAGAAAGGCAAATCTCATCTCACTTTAAAAATCACCTACTTTAAGACCTTTTCATATTAGTAATCAATAGATAGTCCAACATCTCACATGATTTAGGGTAGGAATCTTTTCCTTAATGTCTCAACATATTTTTAAGTGGCAAAGACCCACAACCCTCATCACCATATCCAACCTCCACATGGGACACCATTTAATTTTTTTAAAAGAAAAAAGAGCAAATAAATTAAACCCACTGATTATAAATGTACAAATGCTCCTACCCCAAACCCCACCCAAAATAACTAAATACAAAGGTTAGAACAACCAACTTAAGTGCCCCATCATATCTAGTTTATACGATAGAGTGTTCAACGTTTTAAGCGGAGTCGTAGGAAAGGGAGAGTCAGGGTTTGATCCGCAAACGATTTATTACATTGTAATTAAAATGTTTAGTTATAAAAAAAGAGAAAAAATTAACTTAGGTTTTATGACAAGGATAACAATTTAAAAGGGGCAAATCCAAAAGTTATTTGCAAAATTAATCTCTTTTTTTAGGGATAAGGTGTACTAATGTTCCCGAGTATTACACGTATATCCCATTTTACCCTTAAACTTTTTTTTCGATTCTAATATATAACTAGCGTTTACTTTTGTAGACACTTATACTCATCCCGTTAAAATGTACGCTAGGCGAAACTCTACGCATATTAAGTGTTTAACAAGGGTTTTAACGAGTGTTTAAACAGACATTTGTCCTTCTGTGACTTTTTTTAACAATAGGGGCATGACTAAGTTACAAAAGAAAATGTCATGAGTATCTTTGAGATCAGAAAAAAAAAAATTTAAGGATAAAGTGAGACATATGCATAAAATTGGAGGGCATTTGTGTACCTTATACCCTTTTTTTAAACGCAAAAGGAAGTAAAAAGACATATTTTTAGACAAAAATTCTATTGGGATATAGTTATAATATGGGGATGTGACAAAATACCCATAAAAGATTTAGTTGACCCATGATGGATTTATGTTTACACTTTCAAGGACCTTTTTACTTGTAATTATGGCATTTTTAGATTACTTTTATAAGACATCATTCTTACAAATATTTTGAAATTTATCCCTTTTAATCAAATTTCTCTTTATAATAATATCGATGTGACCTTAAACTTCCAATAATCAATGGCAAATTTTAGGAGAGTGCAAAATAAAAAAGAAAAAAGAAAAAGCACTAACCAATCCTATTCTTGGCAAACAAAGGCTAGAGGAGCCATCTATTCTTCCTTTAGGAGTGGGGCTATGTGCTATCTTCATGGGCAGCAACCTAGTACCACATCCACCATTGCCTCCACAACACATGCATGCAACATTTTCCTTTCTCTTTCCCTTTCCCTTTCTCTTTCTCCCCTTCTCTTTTTGCTTTGCCTAATGCTTTTTATAATTTTGACCCAAATCCACTGAATTTTAACTTATCCAACTTTATATTTAAATCAGCTTTTCATGATCTTTGGGAACTATTATGATTCACTTGTACTACTAGTGTTCATTGTAGTAGACCCATTTTACTCCTCTACCCTTTGAAAGGGATAAATCACTTTCCTTTTTCTTTTCTTTTCTTTTCTTTTTCTTTGTTTTCAATATTTACTTAAGGATACCCTGAAAATGAATCAAACAAAGTCACAAAAAATGAGGTCCACATGCATATTTGAAGGTGCAGATCCTTAAAAAGAACAGTAACATGACTTGAGCTGCCCAGAGCATTATTTAATTACACCACCTTTTTTCTAAATTAAAAGTACACTTAATTAATTAATGTGTTGGCTTTCAAGGTGGTGGAAGTGCTTACACTATAAGCCAAAGGAGGAAACATGGAAACTATTCCAAAATGGAATCATATTTCATTTCATTGTGTGTGTTTATTTTTTATTTCTATTATTATGCATAAAAAAGAAAAAGAATAGAATTAAGTAGTATAATCACATGGGGCCTTTGAGCATCATTTCACATGCCAGGTGTTTGAGATGATTGGTTCACTCATCAATGTTGATTGTTAGTTAGTTAAGACAGTAGCAACGTTGTCTTTCTATGAATTTTCAATTTTTTTATTTTTTAAAAATAAAGTTTTTAAGAAAAATATTTGCAACTCTTACTTCATCCTTTTATATAGTACTTTCAAATTTTAAGATTTAGAGCATGCTTCCTTAATAGAGAATTAGAAAGGCAAAAAAAAATGTTGGTTGACATTTGGCTTTGGGGTGAAAAATTAGAGAGAGATATACACAAATAAAATATTTAAAAATTATACATTTTTACTTATTTGGTGATTTATGAAAAAATGAGAGAATGAAAATAAAATTATGTTTCCTCTTTGATAAAGTTAAAATTGCTTTAAATTATTATAAAATAAGTGTTTTTTTTTTTAAATATGTTCGTTTTGCATATTATATTGTAATATTCTATTACAGATTCGATCATGATTTTTTGTATCCCCATCAGACCCTTTACTACTTGTAACAAGCCTCAAGAACTTTAAATTATTATAAAATAAGTTAAAAATTTGATTTAAGAATTTTAATGACAAGAAGTCTTTTATATGAAGAATGCACACAATTATTTGATAGGCAGTTCAATCTTCCTTTTTACTCAAGGCAGTTTTAAGCTTCTTGTTTGCATCTTTTGTCTACATGATCGCTCTTACATGGTTTCCAAGCATCCACAGCTTATACTATGATGGGAAATGTTTTAAAATTAATTCTAAAAAATAATTATTTTTAAAATTATTCTTTAATCTTTATGAAATAATTGTTTAAAAGCAAAAGTGTATATATTTATTTTTTCGTTTTTATGTTTTTGAAAGTAATATTATCTAAATCTTTTTATTCTTTAATAATGTTTTCTCTTTATGTATAATCATTTTTTCTTTGGCCAAAGAAATTATATATATGATATAAAAATTATCACCTCCTCATAATAACTTTTATTCTAGCTACCCTTCTTTGCTGTATAACCCATGGATTTGTATGGACTTTATTTTGATTGGATTGAAAGATAGGGATGATATTGATGATTCTTGCAACTTTGAAATAAACAATTAACATATATTTTTCTTTTGTTTTTCTCATTTAGAGTGTTATTTTCTTCAATTTGATGTTTATTTTTCAACACATTCTTTTCTGTGATAAACTTTTTAGTGTGGTGCATCAATTCAATATGTTCTTTAGAGTTTGTTCAAAGCAGTCTTTGATTAGTAGATTCTTTGTTAAATGATTTTGATGTTGATGTTTAGATAACAATTACAGTAATATAGTATTCAGAAGAGCATTGATAAGATGAAGTTAGTGTTGTGTTTATGAATTTATAATGTTATATATTACATTAAATATATAGGTTTCCAATGTTGAAACTTTGAAGTTTTTTAATTATCTTCAACGATAATAAAATCATCTGTTAAATACGTTTTTATTAATTTGATTATTATTTTGATGAATGAAGTTCTGATTGAGTTAATGAAATTCTATTTAAAAAATTAAAAATTTAACTAATGTTCAAAAGTTTAAACTTCTCTTTGAAGAACCTAGTCTTCTAACTATATTATCTCTTTCTCTACTTTTGGATGAGGGGTGAATTTTTATGAATTTTAGTGAAATCTCATCTCTTCCTCATTTTTCTTCTTGATATCAGTTTATATTTTTTTTTTTTTATGATTGACTTTGAAACGTATTTTATGTTGTTGTTAATATTAATCATTTGTTAATAGTGATGCGATATGTAATGATGGTCTTTTTCATAGTTTCAGTAGTTGTTGTGAATGATAAGTCAATTAACAGATCATCAATGGAATCAATGACATTAATTATCTTTGCCACGTTTGGAATGTAGGTATTTTAAGTATTTTTTTATTATCGAATGTGAGGCCGCTGCACTTGATCTTTTTCTTTATTAATCTGGATATTACGACATTCTCTAAAGTTTTAGTACTTTTAATTTTATGTTTTATTCATTGTATTTCTATCATGAATCAATAAATTTATCTATTTAAAAAATTAAAATTTATTTTAGTGTTTTTGTTGTCAAATATATTTTATATTTTTTCCTTTAGTGAATTTTTCTTTAAAAATAAGTGGTTTGAAAATAATTTGAACTTAGATCTTTAGAAGTTAGCTTTTTTTTCCTTTTAAGGGTAGAAAATATAGAAGCATGGTTACGTAATTATATGAATCCTTTGGTCCTTGATGCTTGATTCAAGTAGAAGGGATGGGATGGAAATACAAGAGAATCATGATTGAATCGAGAACATAGTACTACATGTAAAGTGAATAAATGTTAAAAAAAATGTATGAATGCTTTGTGTTAAATATCTTTAAAACGTCGATAAAACCTAGTTCAAGTGGTTAAGAGTTTAGGTTGAGATAGAGAAATTAGGGATTTAGGGTTTGAGTATATTAGAAGACGAATTTATAAGAAATAGAAACGTAATATTATGATATAATACAAGTGAATAGATGTCGAAAAATCATTAAAACTTTGATTTGATGTTCAAGGGGATTACCTTCAAACAAATTATGTTATGGTTTCTTAAAGAAATTTATATTGTTTCTTAAGGTTGTTTTTGGTTCATAAAAAGTATCAAACAAAAAGACATTGCAAATGAGAACGATTTTTTTTTATATTTGGTTGTTATTGCAAAGTGATTTTGTAAAATCCAAGAGTATTTATTAATCCAAAAAATAATTGATTAATAATCGAAAGAACTAATAAATACATTCTGAATAATAATAAACTTTATTGAATATTAGGCGTATGATTCGTAGTGTATAGAAAGCGTCGCGACGTAGATCGGAATTGTTGGTTGTCGTTAATCTACTCAAATATGCAAGAGATAAAGTAGAAAAGTATGGTAGAAATAATTATTTCATGCAAAGTGTGTTTCTGGCCCATGTAAATTTTATAACTTTGTTACTTATTTATATAAAGTATAAGGGAACAATTGGATTTTAATCAAGTAAACTATTTAACCAGAGAGAAGATAGAAGCTATGAGATGTCATGCGTAGTTAATATTAAATTATCTGCGTAATTACGCTATACGATTATAATTGAGTACAGATATGATTATACTTATGCATAATTAATAAATTAATTTGGCAGTTATATAGAAAAATTTTCAAAAATCATATATAAGTCAGAATCCTTATAAACTTATATATTTTAAATTATTTAATATGTATATTGATAAGTTAAAAAATAAATACCTTTAAAAAAAAGTTAAAATAAATACAAAAAATATATCCTAAAATATCAAATAGAAATAATATATCTTTTTTTTTTCGTTTTCCTTTTACTTTTCTTAATTCTCTAAATTTTTTTTTTTCTTTTTATTTCTCTCTCAAATCGTCCATAGTTTTAAAAGGTAAACTTAGGCGTAAAAATCCTCTGTGCAGAACACAAGACACATGCAATGTGAAATGCGATTTTGAATATACATCAATTTTATAAGATATGAATGTATTAATGCAAAAAAAATTAAAATTTCTAACATTTAAAAGAAACATTCAATAAAAAAATAAAAAAATTATATAAATTTCAATATATAATTAAAACTCTAAAAAAATAACATGTTTGAAAGATAAAAGTCCATAAAACACATATCTTCAACAAGCACATATTTTAAAAGGTGATAGATTGTAATTAGGAGTAATTGCACCTTAAGCCTAAATGCATCTTAAGTAAGTTTTTTTTTTTTTACAATTCAACATTTTAATTATAATATAATAAATTGATAGTGGAACTCGAAAATCAAATACATTATAAGAGCTTGTCTCACTTATTAAATTACAAGTTATAATACAAGCTGTGATATTATAAAAATAGATGTTAATATTCATCATATATTCATAGCCTTGACAAGTGTTATATATATATATATATATATATATATATAATATATATACAGAAGGAGAGAGAGAAGCGGTTTACGTAGGTTTGCTTAGATTTGCATGCATGTGGGCTGTCTGAAATTAAAAATTAAGGAAATTAAGTAGATCCTCCATCCAATTAGTCTCATTTTATTATTAATAATATTGGGTGGGTGATTCCGACATGGTAATTGGATGGGATAGGTCATTCATTGGATTATGAAAATCGATACCAACAAGTGTTTTGTCCTTTACAGAAACCTTAAATTTTTTTTATATATATATATTTTATATAAAATAGTCAAACGTCATTGGTGTGATGTAATTTTAAAAACGAATATTGAATTGAAATAATTTATTTGTTGGCGTGGATTTCGAGGTACATGTGGTCGAAGTTCTAATAATACAGCCAAACCCCCCCACTCATCCCCACTCCATTCACCCCACATGCACATGTAGTATAGTTTAGGATAATGTTTATTACTAATTAATTCTTTTGGTTTTGTTACGTAGGTACATTTTTTTTTTTTTCATTCTAAATATTTCATATTTTTAAAAATTTTAGTTGGATTTGTTTCTTTAAAATAATTCTATCATCTTTGTTCTTACAACTAAAGGATGATTCATTACACGTTTATTTTATGTTTTCGGTTTTATATAGAGTTAAACAATAAGTTGTTTTGGGAAATAATAAATTAATATTTTTCAGTGGATTAGAAGAAAAATAAAATTTTTGGGTTACCTTATATTAAAAGAATAATACCTGAAGAAAACATATTTCTTGTTGTTTGAAAGAGAATTTTTCACAAAGAGAAAAAAATGAATTTGCAATTTTTTAATTTGCGATGATTTCTGGATTATTTTAAAACTCACAAACTGCTTTCCCGTTTCGCCTTATACGATCAGATTCAATCAACCCCACTAAAAAATGGCATTCCAGCTTCCGTTTCAACATGTGTCTTTTTTTATTTATATCTTGCTTCGATTGGTTAAGTGTTTGCGTTTAAAAATAGGATATGGTTTAGAGGGATTCGAGTCTTAATAGAGACAGGTTTATTCACGTTGTAAAAAGTGATTAAGAACTTTGATACAGCATAATTTGAAGATAAATTATCAGCAGTGGAAGCTTTAGAGCATGGGCTGCTTATCTTAGGTGATAGACCCAGCATTAGACCAAGGACGAGCATATGCACCTTTCAAATTTTTTACAAAAAAAATTATCACTTATATAGATTAGATTAAAACCCTCATGGCTTAATTATATCTTACGAATCGGTAAATCTTATAATCTGCAGGCTAGGATTTCAAGTTTTTCAATATATGTCCCTCATGAACAAAATTTCTGGGTCCACCATTGTCTATGACATTATATATATTTTAACGATAAACGGCCTACTATTTGAGTTAAGCATGATGAGCCAACATGGTTTTATTTTTTCAAAATTAGCTTTAAAAAAATGTAGCATGTGAAAACTCATAATTAAATGGACCAAGAATGTTCTTAGGTGAGATGATCGACACCCAATTTCAATCATGGGTTCAGCTGGCCCAATTGGTCAATGCAGTGTTATTTTGGTTACAACAGGCCTATAGATTTGTTGGTCCAACCTCAGGCCCACAAGCTTAAGAGCCTCAGTGGCCCAGCAATAAGCCAGGAATAAGGACTATGGGCTCAGCCCAATTAGATGCAGTTTACGACGATACCGGGAGGCGGCCCAGACCCAATAAACAATGTAGCATCTAAAAGTTTTGAAAATTAAGGTTTGTTTGATTTCTGTTTTTGAAATTTTTTTTTTGTTTTGAAAAACATGAAGAACACTAAAATGACATTCTCCTTGCGTTTCAAAAACTGTTTTCTAAAACAATTTTAAAGGCGAAGTAAGCGTACCACCAAAATTTGTCTTTGGACAACATCCACACTACAAACAAATCACTAGAATAAGCAATTTTCACTTCCTCCTTAGAATATCTCTAATAATATTTCAACTTCTTCTAGAACAAGTGATTTCTTTTATTTGTTTTCTCCTATGGAAAACTTGTTTTTAATTTTCCTAATTATATTACCTATTCAAAAATTGGATTGGACCGACCGGTCCGATCGGACATGATTCTAGTCCGGTTCTCTGTTAAGAACCGCTATTCCGTTGAACCGGCATTGAACCGTCATATCCTTGTCGAAACATCATTCCACGTATAAAGCTCATTTAGGGAAAATACAAGGTGATGGGCCTAGTTCACTTTTTTTTTTTTTTTTTTTTCTTTTTCTGGTAATTTCAAAGCCCTTATTTTCCTTTTATGGTTCCGATATTAAACTCCAATTCTAAACACAAACAGCCACCCTTCTAGTCAAAATCAATGACAAAAGATTAATAAGCAAATAAACAAGTTAGATATATTACTTAATTAAATTAAAATATATATCAAATATTATCAAAAATAGTAAAATGATAATAAAAATAAATAATTGAATTAGATATATTACTTAAAATATTTAAAAAAAATTGATACTTTGATTTTAAACAATTTTATATTTAAAAATATCATATATGTTCTATTTATAAAATAAAAATATTAATACATTTATATAAAATATTATTTTTAATTACATATTAATTTGTTTTAATTTAAAGTATTTTAAAAATATAAATTATATATTTATGCGTTACCGGTTCGAGCCGTTGATCAACCGTTGGGCAAGTAAGCGATAGCTTTTTCGATTGATGATTAGTCAAAATTTTAAAACATTGGCTATTTGTTTCCTTTTGCAGAGTTAAATTGTAAAAATTATATTGGATGGGCTTGGACAATCCATTTTGCAATTTGGGTTGAGCTTCAGTTGGGACTTGGAAAACTACATCCCAAATTGAGTTTTTTTTAAGGGGAAAATAATTTTATTAATTCAATATAACAATACATTTGATGGAAACATATAATCAACATCGCTAAAAACTATAGATGAAAAAACTAAAGTTAATAGAATAATAAATCGGTTGAAACTTATCGTTGGAAAGGTCGACTGGAACCGAGTTAATATTACTTATTGTGTTAAAATCTTTATAAATTCCAGATTTTGCGTATTGAATGGCCAATTAATTTGATTTCTTGTATTTGATCAGATATCTGCTCGCTTTGTTTGAATCGCGCCAGCCAAATAAAGCGATGCACTCTGAAGACGAACAAACCGCCGTATTCATGACGACGAACAAACCTGCGCTAAAGCTGACAACCGCTACCTTATATAAAGCAGCAGCAATAGCGTCTGCGCCTTAAGATAATAACCAATAGCATCTGTAGCCAAAAACAGCAGCAGCCATGCATCCCATGGCTAAGAGCGACCTGACCACAACGTCGTGATACGGCGGGAGCAAGTGATGAATGATCTAACGGTTTAGATAAGTTAAGGTTATGGGATAGAACTTTGATGGGTAAGGGCTAGGTCGGGTCTTAGAGGTTATAGGGCCAATTTAGGGTTTATATATGATGGAATTAAGGTTTAGAATGAAGGATTTTTGGTTTGGAAATGTTCGGGTTTGGTTTGATGCAAAATAGCCTTGTTTTGAGCTAGTTTGTGGTTTTTAGGTTTTTCTAAGGTAGGCTAGGGTTGTACACGAATTTGAGATTTCTTTAAGGTTAGGGATGATGGTTTGTATGGTTTCCATGACGAAACAAAGTATATGGAAAGATTTTAGAAGTATGAAACCATATTTAGAAAGTTTTGGGTTGTGGTTGGAGAATTAGTTTTGGAAAGTTAAAAGGAAAAATGATGAAATAAGTAAAGGTTAAATCTAGACCGCTCTCTCTGCTTACTGCTTTTAGCCACTTTAGGTAGCCAAGCAAAAAATTTCTCCCGACCCCTTTCTTTCAATGCATTTCTCTGTTCTGGTTTGAATGGCTCCTGAATGTGGAGAAGTAAATTTGAAATCTCTAAATTTCTACACCTATTTTCTCTCTATCTCTCTTTATATATATGTTTGACTTTTTTTAAATTATTGGAAGTTAGGTGTAAATAGAGTGTGGTTGGAGTGTATTTTAAAAGTTCTTTATTTAAAGTAGTGAATTTAATATTTAAATATATTTTGAGTAGCTATTTTGTTAAGTGTGGTTGGAGATGCTCTTATAGAAGGATAGGTACTTACTTCACCACTTAAGGAATCGACCAAGAGATAAGAAGTCACGAACTCGCCTCTTAAGGGAATCCATCCAAGATATTAGAGAACAAATATCCTTTGCCACAGGAATCGGCTTAAGATAAGAAAATGAATGAATTCGCCGCTCAGGGAATCATGAGAGATAAGAAACGAGATAAGCTATTAAAAGATAAATACGAAAATATTATTAGCTTGAATTGATAATCAAATACTACATTATGAGGGATATCATGTACCATACTTTTAAATTAAATAAAGCTCCTAGCTTGGAAAACGAAACTTAAGAATTAAATAAAGCGAGCATTTAAAAAGAATAGAAATACTTTGATTAGAAAACAAAAATTTTAAATTAAATAAAGCACTACTTGGACTTTGAGAACAAATCTTTCTATAATAAATAACTTCGTCGATAGTAACAAGACTAACAACACTTGGATTTAAAAATAGATTTGGTGTCCAAAGTTTCACAACCTCCGAATCGAATTTTATAATGAGGATCAAATTCTCGATGTTTGTTGTAAGTTCACACATCACGTCGCATTAAAGCAAACCATTAAATATTGAAAAAATAAATGAAAATTGTGTGGAATATGAAACTGTGAAAAAGAAAGCGATGGAAATAGGTGTAGATGGGTGATTTCGTACCAAATAGCCAAAATCGCCTCCATGTTTAAAGAGATGCTTGAGAAAAAAAAAAAAGTTGAAAAAATGAAGTGATTTTAAAAAATGAATAAAAATGTTAGAGAGCCCAAATTGAGTTAATATTTTATATATTTATTATGTATTATTTTAAACAATAATGCCTGGTTTACATCCTTTTCGACCTACATAAATAAAATTTAATTTCCATAATTTATTATTTTATTTATTAAATATAAATAATTCTTTTATCATCTCAAAATAATATATTGTTTTTTTTATTTAAATCATAATAAAAACATTATCTGGTCCAAAAAAAAAAAACATCACTCCATAGTCCACATGTCACTTCCTTCTCTTTACATATATCCTATCTTTTATTCGTCCACGAAGTATGTTGTGATTGATTATCTTTTTATTAGGAATCAAATAGAAAGTGGAGTTATTTCAACAAAAAAAAAAAAAAACCACAATGGAGTTTTATGAGAGTTGATGGAACTGTAGTCACTGTTGGTTGAATGTGAAGAGCAACTGGGTGCATGAAAGTACTCTAGATGTTTTGTGATTGTTCGAAGGCACCATAGGAGCAGAACCTGGAGACACAGATTATGAAAATAACGTGTGTAATTGATGCGTGTTTTAAGCAATTTGTCTTTAAATTTGATTCTTCGAGTTGATTCATTTAGAGTTTTCTAGAACAAGAACAACATAGGTAGAGAGAAGCAAGAGAGTTTGCAAGCTAAAAAAAAGCATGTTTTCAATATCAGAGGATGTCTGAATTTATAGGCAACAAGGATGTAACATATGGTTTGAAATTCGTAATATGATTGTTGGCCATTAAGACTCTAATTAAAGTAATTTATTTCAAAAATAGTTGTTGGATAGAAACATCTAATAATTTATTTCAAAAATAGTTATTGGATAGAAACAGTTGAACCAAATTTATTCTGAATTCAAAACGGTTCAGTTTTGAATTTCATTTAGGCAAATAAACCAAAAATCTTTTTGGAGCAAAACCAAACATATCGTGAATTGTATGGAAGTGAAAATCCATCAATTTGCATTGGTCGGGCTTTATTCATTCACATGCGTTGAAATAGCTTTTAGTCGTATCTGTTTCATAAATGAGTTTTAGTATATAAACTCAAAAATACTTTTGTCTTTTTTCCATATGGGATAAGATCTTTTTGAATTTTTTTTTCTACTAACAATCCTCCACATTTTTCAAAAAGATATTTGAATTCCCAAAATACTTTCTTTGGAATATGGAAGAAGGTGTAGGCGCACTTGAAATTGGTGATGAACCATGAACCAAACATATATGAATAAGATTTAATTTATAAAGTATTGGTGAATCTTATAACTTTATGAACTAGAATACTCTTGATCATAAATTGAGTTTATCTTGACACCACACATCACGATTCTTATTGTTCGTCTTAGTTGTCAGATTAAGGTCGTGCGTCTTTTGATTATTTCGAAGTCTTTCTGAATTTTTGTATACCATTCATGGAATGGCCCTACTCCACACCCATATAGGTGATTTCATCGAGTACATCTGACGTTTTATATGTACCACGTAAGGATATGAAATCATTAAGAGTATCACTCATCCTCTCTAAATATGCATCTTAGCACCATAACCACACCATTAGAAGGAACCATTTTGTCGGTGCTAGCAGGATTAGCAAATGACTTGTTATTACCCATATGAACCTTCTTCATGGGATCTCCAATCATAAAGGTTGGGTTCCCATCACTGCTAATCTCATATTGGCTTAACTCTCATTCCACTCGATGTTTCCATAATTAATTTCTTCCCGAAGGTTTAGTTAGAGGATCGGCAATTAACTTTTGACTTTACATAGTCGATGGAAATAATTTCATCTTTTCGATAGTTGTTTAAATGACCTTATATGCTTAGGCGAATGTGTCTTGTTTTCCCATTTAATGCTTTATTCTTTGCGTCGATATTCTTTGCTTGGCAATCCTGATATAGACAACGGCGGTGTGCGGTTGCATTCACAAAGGCTAAGTGGAAGTTCGCTAACCCGCGTAGCTTCTTTACCTGCAAATTCAAGAGCTATAAACTCTGACTCCATGGTAGAAGTAGCGATGAGGGTTTGTGTGGCGGCAAAATCCGGTCCATTGATTCATGAGCTATGGAATACTGTTAGTGTGTGACTCGACTTCCACATATTGTGTCTAATTACGGGATCCATGACTAAGTAGAGCAGACAGTGTTCCTTTTTCTCTGGGCCCGATGAGTGAGATTCACCAACTGAGTCAGGGTTCCCTTAGATGAAAGAGAGCTCACTTGGGGGAAGAAACCTAACAAAACAACAGCCGAGAAATAATAGTGCAAAGTCGAGGCGATGTCGCGACATCAGCTACTAAATGTAGTGACATTAGGCACTCTTCATGTCCAGTGTCGTGACGATGTCGCGACGCCGAGCCTCTTCCTATCGATATCGCGACAATGCGCCAGACATGATTTGAACATCAAGCACTCTTCCTATCCGATTGTCGCGGCGATGTGTGACATGATTACTGTGACATCAGGCGAGACCCAGTGATGGTCTTCCATCTACTTATCTTTTGGTTCTAGCCCTTTTTGCCTTAGCATGGGGCCTTACCCAGAGCCCAACTTGCATGATGTAAAAGAGCTTGGCCCTCCGAGGCCTAATATATTACATAAAACACGTAAGACTATATTGAAAACAGTCTTTAGGAGTTCGATTACAACTCTTTTACATAAAAGCACTAGTAAGCTATTATGCGACCAGAGGCACGACCAGGTTAATGGTGGCAAGAAACAGGGGACCCATGTTTATTTCTTTTATTTTTAATTTATTAAATTTTCTTTTTTTTAAAATGTGACCTTGAATCCGGGCGACCCAGAATGGTAGTCAGAGCCGGGCAGGTTTACTCAGACGTTTTCATTTATCTTATCAAAACATTTTATTAATTCATTTTAGTTGCGGAAGCGGTTTGATTTTAGGTAAGCCCGTAATCATTTACAAATTCAAAGCGATTGGTGAGCCCGTAAACATTAACAAAATGCATTCTAGAAAAGGCATTCTATGCCCTTTTAAAATGATATACAATCAGAGTTTCGAGGAGTCTAGCATGCATTTCCAAAACTCGCTTGTTAGATGATATGCAAAATTACGAATTATACACTTATCTGGCCGTACTCTCTCTATGACTTCTGCTTGTTGAGATCTTGGCCTTCTTCTATTTGCTTACTCGATACACACTTTCGTAGTTAAAACTACCGCAGCTAAGTATTTTCATGCTTAGTGGTTACACATCTGATTACATTCCAGATATGATATAACTGGCATGCATTTATCATTAAACCATGCCTAATATATCAACATATACTCATGCTATTCACCAGCATGCTTTATTATACAAATCATTTACCATATCATATCATGCATTTTTGATACAACAATTCATTCACAATTCAATTCATGAGATTTAAGCATATTCATAAAAAATCCCATTACACTTATCGATATTTATTCTTCACCTTGACTATTCAATTCACAATTTAAAGCGGATTAAGACATTGAATCAGCCCTTATTATCGACCGGTAATGTAGCACCATTATAAATTCTCTCATCATGGCGGATGGAATTTGGGTGCATCGAAGCCGCGTGAGTATCACTTATTCGGTCTCCGTAAATGCTGGGATACGTTGGTGTACCCCAGACATGGTATCAATTAAATGTCATACGCCGTCATAGGATCAGTTGGTGAATCACTTGAGTGGACCATTTCTTTAATGCCATACGCCATCGCGGCGGATCGGGTTGGTGCATCGCCCGAGTGGAACATTTGACAATTTCGGGGTGCCGCGCCGTGGCGGATCTTAGTTTGGTGCATCCGTCGAGCATTCGTGGTATATCATTGATTCCTGATTAAACGGATTCGTTTGATGAATCGTCCTTTTCATCATTCATTTTCATTCGGTTTTCAGATTATCACATTTCTGTTCCCTTTTCGTATTATCTTTCAAAGATATACTCAATCGATAATTATATCCACCATACTCATTCCTGTGTACTTTCGATTCGCTAGTTAATTGGTAAGCTAAAAATCTTGCGAATTAAGGATAGAGTCGAGCAGGCTCGAAGAATTTGTCGAGATCTAGCTTCCTTATGCCCGATCTCGGTCTGGGATTTAGAGCGATCTTCACAGTGCTAGTCGATGGCACCATTCCGCCCTCTGGTAGATAAACAATTAACGATTTTTGGTGAATTCTGATTTATTTTTGTTAAAGTCTTGAGTTGGGCCTAAGTGCGCGAAAGACGAACCGCCGCTCTCGGCGTGAGTGCAGTACATTTTCACCTAGCTCTAACCTTAATTGAACCCCCGTTAATCGTTTTGCCAGGGTCCACAGACATCGGTACATGAATACGGGACAACGCGAAAACAAATTAGCGGGGCTCTTTGGAACTACATGCAGTGCAGCCTTGACTGTCTCAGAGTCTGAGGTTGCTCCCGCTGTGGGGTGTCTGGAGTGCGAGGTTCAACTTTGTCTGGAGATGCCGGGTTGCTTCTTGCCCATTTTGCACAAGGTGTCGGTCTGGGTTGCCGCGCCTCATTTTGCCTGAGGTGTGCCGTGCGACGACTGTCTGATACGGGTGCTCGTTTCCTTTCGGGATGTTCGGGATTTTGCAATTTTTTTCAAATTTTTCATCTACCAATCTTCTCGATACATCCCAGTATCAAAATCCTGATGGAATCGGCAACCAGCTCGAAAGTGGACAGAATCAATGAAAATCCATTTTCCTCAAGTTGGACTTTTCTCCCAAAATCCAGATCATAGAAGATGAGGTTAGGGTTTGATCTATTACCTTGAACCTCTTCCAGTCTCTTAGCATGTATGGTGTTTGATCCTTTAGGAGCAAGAAGTGGGAGAAGAAATCCACGCTGGCTTGATCTGCGCAATACTGTAGGCTCTTTTCCTCGTTTCTCGCCACTGCTCGAAGCGTGATGTGCTCAAATGAGCACTCGAATGATTTGGTCTTTTAAAACTCTCTTAAGTGTAAGGCCATGTTTGGCCTACACCCCTTTTCTCATTTCCCATTTTTGTCTTAAGTCGCTTAATGCTTATAAGGCCTTGTTTGGCCACCCAATAAATCCAATTTTCCATTTTTGGGTCTCCTATTATACTTTTGGCCACTCATTTATCACAATTTCACTTAAACATCTATTCTTTATAACAATTGACCCTTAGGTCCTCATTTTACAAATTTCCCACATTTTTCCCTTTTTCACTTGGGTTTATTTCCGGGTTCAATACACATTCTCAATTTAACATATAAAATTCAATCATATGCTCACTCTTTCAATTTACTTTTTTTCAATTTATCAATTTATCAAATTGCACCGGAAAAACCAAGTTTGACTCAATTCATGCCGAATATATAATAAAATTGGCATTATAAAAATTCTAGGAATTATTTTGAAACGTTACAAGTGTCTCCAAAGTTTACAAAATAATTCTAAAAGACACCGTCGGTTTTCTTCGCTCTTGTTACTCAGGCGTTCGTCCACTGGTGTATCTTCTAAACGTGAAATGTTTCCCATATATAAAGGGTGAGCCATGATGAAAAAACTTCCTACGAGGTTACTCCCACACCTAAGTGCACATGCAATGTTACACATTCTATGATCATTCCATATAGAATATGCACTTCTATCATGGAATAACTTGTAATACCATGTCATGAAATGAGATGTGACTCAATCATGTATCATGCTTGAGTCATTGCAGGCTCCACTGCACGATGCGTACGATGAGTAAATAAACCTCGAGTCAATCATCGCTCACCACTATGTCCATGAATGACAAATCGTCATCGATGAATCGCATCCAATGATCATTTTGAAAACATAAGTTATTTGTTCTTTCAACCAAAAATTTTTGGATGTCATATTCGAATGACCATTTCTTTTACAAAACCATGTGTATTTTGTAGGCATCAAATTTTCAGGGTCTCACCGCAAGCTTCATACGCCTTCTACCTTTCAGAAACTTTCATAGTTAGTGTAAAACCGGGAAAAATTCCAATTTTACGAAAAATGGCCAACGGTAATTTGTCGTTGCATAATTACGTGTGGAAAATGCGGAAATTTTAGATCTCGGATGACAAATTGAACTGCCGTTAATTCATCGTGAAATCTAGTTACCAATCCAATTCGTTGAATTTTAGGAATGGTCGAAATTTCATATTTTGAAACCGGTATTGGGTGACACATGGGGTGGTGCCACATGGCATGACCAGGAGCTGCCACATGACACCATGGGAGAAGGACACATGACATGAGAGCCATGTGGTGTGGAGAGTGACACCTAAAATGTGTCAATGTGACATATGGACCATGGAAGAGGTGACACATGGCAAGATGAATAGTAGAGTGAGAGGAAGCTTCCTCTCACTTGAAGGAAATAAAAAAAATTTGGTGGGTAAGGGAGAAAGAAAGAAAGGAAAGAAGAAAAAAAAGAAAAGAAAGAAAGGAAAGAAGAAAAAAAGGAAGAAATTAAGGAAAAAATGGAAAAAAAAAAAAAAAGGAAGAGCCATGCGTGGAGAAGAGGAGAAAGAAAATGAAAAAAAAGTAACGACACTTCCCTTCGCAATCTTTGGCTAATCGGTGGATTGAAGCAGCATTGTCGAGTAATGAGAAATTAGTTCACGTGACAAGAGGCCCCACTCATGGGTTCGAGGAAACTACGGGGTTTCGTCATTCATTCCCAGTAAGGATTTCTCTACTACCTGCTTGGTTATTTCTTGTAGTGGCCATGTAAGGGCCATTTTGGTTTAACTCTAATCTTAGAGTACATGTTTATTGATGTAGTCGAGGTGGACCCGGTGTTTAGAGACCATAAATTCTAGACCTCTTGGCTACCAGTAGTAGCCTTTACTCTTAGGTGTGGTTAGGCATCGACACCGCGTAGCCATGGATGATCGATCTGGGGCGAACAGGACCATTGTGGTTTGGGGTGTGGCCAGAGTGTTTGGTTGTGGGTGCAGTGCTTGGTTTGGTTGAATGAATTTTTGCACACCCGTACGAATCGGAAGCTTCGACCGAACTACCATAACTTTTCGTCCAGAACTCAGGTTGCGTGTTCTTGGTCTCTATAAAAAGATCTTTAAGTCTAGAATTTAACTATATGCCAATGAATGGTATTTGGTTCTCACAGTTTTGGGTGTTTCCTGCTCCTTTCAAAGAGCTGTGTGGATTGTTGGGGGCATTGTTTATGCCACAATTGGTAAAGGATACCAAGTTATCTTTGAGTATATGATTGATGTTTGGTTTGATGTATGCATGTAGTGCATGAAGAAGGAATCACATGTTGATTGTATAGAAGCATGTTGAAATATGTGTTAGACATATAGAAATTAAATGGGAATAATTATATGCATTAAATATGATTATCCATAATACTTGGCATGAAGTATGATTTTGAACTATTGTACATAGCATTCGTTGTGCATGTAGCATGAGACACATGCAATGACATTGCATTGCATTTATGCACGAGACATCGCATGACATGGGTGTGAGTGCATGGTTGAGATCGACACTGTGTTTGGTGTTCGATGGTGGTCTCGGTAAAATGGGACAACGTCCAAAATGAGTCTCACGGTCGCATAAAAGAAAAAGGAAATGAAAAATACGTGTGTTGGGTATAGTAAGAAGGATAGATGCACTCGGGTGAAAAGCTGCAGTGTGCTTGATTAGGCATTATGTATCCGGCGATGAAAGTTCGTGAAATTAATCGGGAGTGCGAAGCCTACCGGGTGAAACCCAGGAAATTTGCTGCCCGAAGCACCTGAAACTTGGTAAAAACAAGTTGATATCGGAGATTGTCCAATTGATTTTGATTTATAAAACAAAAAGCTTTTATTTTGGAAAAAATGGTCATTGATGGATCATAAATGACGGTTTTCACACTTGGCATGCGTGTGTGAAGGAGCCGGTGAGGACTCGAGACATGGGACAGGGTGAGTCACATTCTCATCCATGGCATGTAGACATTTGAGTAGGAATGTGTACGTTTTTACTTGAATGTGTGAAATGGCATTACATGTGCACTTAGGTGGAGAGTAGCCCTTGTATGAATTATTCTTTGCTGGGCATTGCTCACCCCGTCATGGGACCATATTTCAGGTGTAGGTGGTACACCGGAGGATGGTGCTCCTTCGAGGTTGTGATTTTGAAGGAAGCCAGGATGTGGCTTTGATAAATATTTTTGTAAACTATATTAGAACAAGCTAGTTTTAAAATATGTTATGTATAAGAGTGTTGTAATAAACTCTTATGGACTATTGTGATATAGTTGTATATTGTGGATATGGACAGATGGGCCCGTGTGGTCATTACTGCTTCTGTTGAGACCTTGGATGGGTCATGGACATATTGTTATACAAGTTGTATGTTGGGTAGAGCTCCTTGAACACAGAAGACTCTTCTCTATTTTTGTGAAAATATGGATCCTGATAAATGAGACGTAACGATTATTAGTGTCGGGTCGCTTTGGAAATATCAGTAAGTTTTCGCATGTTGACGGTTGGTCAATGGACCCCCGGGTTTTAGGGCGTCACAGCTTGGTATTAAAGCTTAGGTATACGAATACCTAGGGCTTGATGGATATGAGTCTAGGTCATTAGATTCATTGAGTTTTGATGTCACAACTTGTGCATCAGAACATTGGTATGTTATTACCTAAGGTTTGATGGGCATGGGTTTAGACCATTACATACATTGTGTGTTCATGTTCGTGTTACATGACTAATTGCTTTGTGTTGTGTGAATTATATACATAGTAATTTGTATATAGGAAAAGAGGAACACTAGGGTTAGAAAACATAACCTAGGGGTTTGGAAAAGAACAAACGAGGTAGTTCGGGATGTTGATGTTTATTAATTGGTTGGCTTGCCTACTAGTTAGTATTTAGAAAATGAGATCTCGACTTGCTGTTGACATGTGTAGATGGCAAGTCGAGGAAGGGACGTGAAGGTCGTCACGGGGCAAACGAAGCATACACATTTTTTGACCCGATAGACCTTTATAGAGGCTATGGGCGCTACGTTTACCATCATTGCATAGACTAGTGCAGCTATGTAATGCTCTGAAAATACCCTAACAGTTTTATAACATGTTTAGGGTGTAAAATAAATTAAATTATATTTTTTTCGGAGTTTAAATTGCTAAAAACGAAAAATGATAAAAACCCGAAAATTATACATGAGTCAAATAAATTTGGTAAAAATGTCAAATGAGAACTGAAATTAGTAAATGAGAAATGTAAATGCCAAAGTGAAATATGATAAAGTGTGTGAAAATGAAAGTGAAATGAAGCCTTAAAAATGAAAATATAAGAAAAGGAATTTGTGGGCTAGCGATCAAGGCTTAGTGCGAGTTTTGATTAAGACCAAATATTGGTCTTTGAGAGGCATTTACACATTTGGCAAAGAAGTGAGAGAGTCTTAAGGCTTTTCAATTGTAAGAGAGGGAGAAAGGTGAGTGAGTGCATTAACTCCCATGAAATTAAGAGTTAAAGGTGATCGAGGGAAGGAAGATTAGTGTTGAAGAATAAAAGATTTAAAGGTAGAAATCAAACCTAACTTTCCTTAATGTTGTGTTTGGGTTTAGAAAAAGAACCTAAGTTAGTATAAAAATTATGTTGATTCGTTTATTTCAGTTTTGGGGGTTGTTCTAAGTTGTTGTATGATTGTTTGGATTGGTGTTGAGGAATTTTTGTGTAAAGGAAATGTTGGGTTTTTATGGGAGATGCTGTCAAAATTTTCCAAAACCCATGTTTTTGTTTTGGTCATAACTTGGCCATCACTTATCTAAATTGAGTTATTCATAATTTTGGATAAACTAAACTTCTAGGAGAACAAATATCCCTAAAATAAGTATATCAAAATTTAGACCGATTGGACCCCGAAGTCGTGAAGTGAGAGTAATGTTTTGAATTGATCTGGTTTTAGTTTTGATACGGAGTTTTGGTGTTTTAGAACAATTTTGGGTCTTTAGGCCATAAGTTGAGTTTCACTATTAGAATTAGTAAATCAAATTTCTGATATTAGACTTACAGGAGAACAAATTTTCTTGAATAAGTGTCTTTAAATTTGGACCCCATTAGACCCGGAGTCGTGCAAAGGAGCTGTTTTAGGCGAGTCGGATTTACGTGTTGAAAATAGAATTGTCCCGAATGTTTAGGACATATCTGGAGTTTCGGTGCTCCGAATTGGATGATTCCAATTTCTAAATAAAATAGATTTATAGAGGAATAATGGACTTGAAGGAAGTTAGGTAAAATATGGCTCATTTGTTCCCAGAAAAATTTTACAAGTGAAGGTGTGTTGGGTAGAAAACAACCCTAATTAGAAACCTAAATAAACCCAGTGATGTGTTCTCTAATTGTGATGGATTAGGGGGTTGGCGACGAGGGAAAACCAATTGAAGTCGAGATTAGAGGATAGGAATCGAAGTGCGATGACCTTTTTGGTTCATTATTTGTTCTTCTCTTTTTAATTCAAGTATCAAAATTGTTTGCACAATTATTGAAATGATTTTCAATAAAACTGCATATTGATTTATTTTAAGTGATTTGAGAAAATTGATTATGAAATGATTGCCATGAAAAAAATTGCATGATTATTGAAATGTGCTATTTGAGTATAAATGCATATACTCTATTGTAAATTTCTATGACTGATTTTTAATGCCCTTAATAGAGATATTTATCCAGTCATAATCAGTTCAAGATAGATTGGTATACCAATAAGGGTCAAACTAGCAGTAATGTGAATGAACGTAATGTAGTGTCACTCCGATCTGTAGCCCAGCAGGATAGTATCGATAGTGTTCATAAAATGATTTTTAATAACCAGTCAGCAGCCCAGTGGGACCGTAATGTGTTATAAAACCTTTTTATACATGCCTACAGCTCAACGGGACCATACGTAATTCCGTTATCCTACACACCGAAAACATTGGCTAAATTCGTTTAAAGGCAAAATGATAAGAATATTTGTGAAATCATGATTTGTGTTTTGAATGATTTGTATTGCGTATGAAAGTGCGTATTTGGAATGATCGATGAGCAAGTAAATATGAATGTATATATAAAATGAATATATGTATTGTATTTCCATTGATCATTGAAAGATTCAAAAGCATGGATTTAGAAAAATTACATGGTTGTTTAAGCGAAATGTGGAAGAGAGTCTTATATAGAACCACTTAAGCATGTAGAAAATGCTTAGCTCGTTGATTTTAATATGTGCAGTCTGCAAAAGTGAACAAGAATACGAGATAGACCACGAGTGAATCGAGTCATCGTCAAAGTCACCTGAGGGAGGATAAGTAAAACTCCTTCACATGCATACATGAAATTATTCGACTCATTATGTACAAACACTATTATGAAAATTGAGCTCGAATTATGTTTTGTAAATATTTGGATATTTAAAACGGCTTATAATGTCGTAATGTATAAAGGTGAGGAAATGGAGCAAATGGGCATATAATGCCACATTAAATTAAAAAAAAGAGTTTTGTTATCAAATGATGGGCCCCCTTTATGTTAAAGTGGTATTTATGTATATATATTTTCATTGAGTATTTGAAATATGTTTGGAAAGTAATTGAATTTGGATTATTCGAAATGATTCAAAAAAATAAAAAAAATAAAGAAGAGTGAGGACCGCGTCCTCGGGTCAGGGTTAGGCCTCTCCGGGTCGGTCGGAATTACGGCGTGGGCGAATCCTGAGCTAGAGGTCGGGGAGGGTCGAGTAACCTCCCGGAGTTTTTAAGGCACATCATCCTCACAGCATTCATGGGAGGAGGATCCAGATGGTGGCTAACCATTGGTTCCCTCTGAATTAGAAGAAAGTTTTGGAGAGCTGGAATCATCTTTGATGCTACGGATCGACTAGCGGCATTTGTTTAGAGGGTGAATCCCAAGTATGGTGGGATTGGGTTAAGACCTCCAGGGATTTGAAGGTAATGACATAGGGAGATTTCCGAGAGCTCTTCATGAGCAAGTTCTTCCCGTCATCTGCTAGGCATGTTAAGGCTCGGGAGTTCCTAGAGTTAAGACAGGGAGCCATGACAGTGATGGAATACGTGGCTAAGTTCACAGAGTTAGCCCATTTTGTTGATGATTATGTGACCACAGACATGGCTAAGGTGAGGAAATTCGAGGATGGTCTGAAGTTGTCCATCCGAGGCAAGATTATGGGATTTCTCCTGCCGGGGAAATGGGCTATGGTCGGGCCGGCTATCTTTATAGAGAGAGAGATTGTGGCCTTGAGAGCATCAGAGATGCGGTCTTCCAGTGGGAAGAGGAAGGAGTCAGCCTTGCTTCTACCACGCGGGAAGAGCGAGAGGGACCACATACGACGGTTTGAGGAAGCGGCGCGGCTTCTCCCGAGGCTAAGGCCCAGGGCGGGGCTAAGGCGGGCGAGTACACTAGCCGGATAGGGCCACGTAGCGATGTTATCGTGGCACTAAGCCTGGACCGCAGAGAGGGGCAGGATTATATAGAGGCAAGGATTCCAAAGTGTTGGGACACCACAGTCCCAATCATAAGTGGGACGCCCACAGACACAGTTTGTCTCTCCTTACCCCAACACGGGCCAGGGGAACCAATATTAGTCCCAAGGTGCGGGGAGGCCATGGTTATTTGAGCAGACTAAGAGAGGCTAGGGCATGGGTCGAGGAATTCGAAGTCTGGGGCTGGCGGGGACCAGGGACTGGGGTGTGTCTACGCCATTACACCTCGAGACAGGGCTCACTCAGCGGGGAACAACCAGCGGTCGAGGCCGGATGATATTCAGTAGTGAACCCTCTTGGTTACATTATGTAGCCTTAGTTTACTATTGATTAGTATTAGGCATCAACCTTGCGTAGCCATGGATGATCAGTCCAGGGCCCAGACACAGCTGTTGTGGTTTGGAATTAGTAGGAGTGTTGGTCGTGGATGTAGTGCTTGGCACAGGTCACGAGATAGTTTCCTTACGCCCCATTGGTCGGCGACTTAAACGGAAGACCATAACTTTCGTCGAACTCAGGTTATCTGTTCTTAGACTTTAGCGAAGTCTTTGAGTCCCGAATTTAAGCTATATGCCAGTGAGTGGAATTTGATTTTCATGATTTAGTCTTTACCGCGCCTCTTTCAAAGAGATGTGTGGATTATTGGGCATTGTTTGTACCCTGATTGGTAAGAGATGCAGAATTATCTTTGCGTGCCTGATTGATGTTTGGTTTGATGTATGGCGTGTAGTGCATGAAGAATGAATCACATGTTGATTGTATGGAAGCATTTTGAAATATGTGTTAGACATATGGAAATTAAATGGGAATAATTATATGTATTAAATGTTATCCATGATGCTTGACATGAGTATGATTTTGAACGCTATTGCACGTGGCATTCATTATGCGCCGCGCATGAGAAACATGCAATGGCATTGCATTGCATTTATGCGGGACATCGCATGACATGGGTGTGAGTGCATGGTAGAGATCCCAATCTTATCTTGAGTGTTCGATGGTGGGCTTCATTAAAATGGAATGACGTCGAATAGATCTATGGTCTCATATAAGAAAAAGGAAATGAAAACCATGTGTTGGGTATAGCAAGAAGATTCATACCCCCTTGGGTGAAAAACTAGATATTCTTGGTTGAACATATGTATCCGGCGATGAAAGTTCGCGAAAGTGTCGGAAGCGTCTGAAGCTACGGTGAACATAGTTTACCTGCAAAACACACGAAACTTAGTAAAAAAACAAGTTGATATCGGAGATTGTCCAATGGATTTTGATTTATAAAACAAAAAGCTTTTGCTTTGGAAAAAATGGTCATTGATAGAACATAAATGACGGTTTTCACACTTGGCATGTGCAAAAGTGAGGGAGTCGGTGAAGACTCGGGACATGGGACAGGGTAAGTCACATTCTCATCCATAGCATGTAGACATTTGAGTAGGAATGTGTATGTTTTTACTTGAATGTGTGAAATGACATTGCATGTGCACTTAGGTGAAGAGTAGCCCTTGTAGGAATTATTCTCTACTAAGCATTGCCTCCACCCCGCCGTGGGACCATATTTCTCAAAAAGGGTGGTACATCGAGGATCATGTCTTTTAGACTGATTTTGAAGGAAGCCAGATGTGGGCTTTGATAAATATTTTGTAAACTATTAACAAGCTAGTTTTAATATATGTCTCTGTATAAGAGGTTATAATAAAACCTTAAGTGATCATTGCATATAGTTGTATATTGTGGATATGACGATGGGCCCTGTGGTCATTACTACTTCTATTGAGACCCTGGATAGGTCATGGACATATTGTTATACAAACAGAGTGTCATAGAGCTCCCTCGAACGTAGACTCTACCCGATTTTTGTTAAAATATAGACCCACAGAACGGTAGGATGAGTTATCAAGACGGTATCGGGTCACCCGACATCCGCCGTGTTTTCCGCAGACACGGCCGGGTCACGGACCCTCGAAGCCTTGGGGCGCTACAATTGGAAATGTATTAACCACATATACCGAGTCTTTCACCCGAGGTATCTATCCCTACTAAGTATTAACATCCGGCCATTACGTTTCGCTTCTATGTATGTAACCGCGGCGAATTTATTGGATATTGTCAATGGTACCGAGTCCACCAATAAATCACCAAACACAAAGGTTGATTCGTGATTACACCGAATCTTTACGTCGCGCGGCGTCCCTATGCAATGCAACACGATGCACCACTACATGTCTATAGCGTCGTGTCACATATGTGGTAATGAATGTCATATACAACTCAAACCACACAATCTTATCATGTCGTGATAACAAGGGTTTAAAATGTGATATACTTCTAGTTAAACTTATACTATACGATATATTTATAAACACATACATCAACATGTGTTATGACATAATCACTACCAAACATGTTACTTAAAATCAAGCAATAACACCTTTCAATCCTCGAGGCTATACAAACGACTCGAGACAGTTTGCTATAAACAAAGCACGCAACAACGCCCATCCATAGGCTACAAACTAGCCACTAAGCAGTCTCAACATAGGTCATAAACATACTCAAATAAAAACACAAAAGATGCCATAATTCTATCCCACAAACTATTAAATGTCTTAAGTTGTAGAGTTCCAAAAGGACCATAACTCTGGGCCGTAAGGTTCAATTTAAAGACCAAAGCCTAACATCGAGTTCATAAATGCAACTACAACTTCTATGAAGGACACGAGTCCAAATTCCCTCCGTTTCCCAACCGAAAACCAGTCCCAAAGTCCAAACAATATGTAAGGTCAAACAGGGCAACCTTATCACAGACCAAAAATCAGGCCAAACAGCCCCTTAGGGCAGAAAACACGACCAAACAGCCCTTAGGATGGAAATAACCAAAGGAGGAAGAATCTCTACCTCTTGGAGCATAGACCTCGATGAGTAGACGGACTTTACTTCTTGGTCCAACGAGTTCCGACCTTCGGAACGCCGGCGATCTAGGGAAGAAGCTCGTCGACTTTCCTATTTCTTTTTCCTTTCCCTTACTCTCTTTCTTTTCTCTTCACCGTTAAGACCAACCATATCTTTTTCCCTTCTTTCCCACTAACTCCTCCTTCCTTATCCTAGCCTCCCACACAAGATATTCTCCAAAATATCTTCCTCCACTCACCTCCTCATGCTCCTCTCTACCCATGACACTTGGCCCTCATCATGCCAAGTGTCACCATGCACGCTCTGGGTCACCATGCCATGTGTCGCACCGACCTGGGTTATGTTTGAAAATGTGAAAAAATCCACCTCTTCAGAATTTAATGAATTTCGCCTAGGCAACTAGGTTTCACGAGACGAAGCTTATGTTGTGTCCGTTTCATCATCCTAAAGTTCGATTCTTTGGTTTTACAAACTTTGTTTAGATGATCGCCACAAAGACTTCACCTCTCAAAGTAAAGACATAATCGCTTATGGATTTTATCTCATATGAATCGTAGATCCAGCTACCATCGCCAGATCCTTCCAACATGTTACAGAATCCACTATAGGATACCATAGTTCAGACTTCTCTATATTTCATTAGTCTAATATTAGTCTAGCTAATGCACTGTTGATCATTATTGGGATTATGTGTATATCTACTTAATCTACACACGCATATTCTATGTGTCGACTAAAAAAGTTCATCAAATGAATCGATCCCAATAATTTGCATACTCATCTTCAATCTACGTGATCACCTCTCGATTTTTCATTAAATGGGTGTTAGCATCATAAAGGGTACTCATAGGTTTAGCATCGAAATGTCCAAACCTCTTGAGTATTTTCTCAACATAATGTTCTTGTGATAGCATTATACTATCACCCATCCTTGTGATCTTCACACCCAAGATTACCTTAGCTTCACCCTTATCTTTCATGTCAAACTACGAAGCTAGAAATCTCTTGGTACTATGTACCACACCCAGGCTAGAGCAAAAAATTAACATATCATCTACATACAATGCAATAATTACACATTCTTTCTTTGTACACTTTCAGATACACACGTTTATCCACTTTAATAGATACAAACCTCGTTTTTTCAACAAAGCATTATCAAATTTATCATGCTACTGTTTAGGTAAAGCTGTTTTAAACCATATAGGACTTGTGCAATTTGCAACCTTTATTTCTTTTTGTTCATGTGTAATACAACCTCCAGGTTGTAACATGTAAATTTCTTCCTCTAAATTTCCATTTAAAAAAGTTGTTTTAATGTCCATTTGATGGATAAAAAGTTCTATAAATGGAAGCTAAAGCAATTAAAATACGAATGGAAGAAATCCTAGTAAAAGGAGCAAACGTATCAAAATAGTCAACATTTTGTTTTTGTGTAAAACATTTAGCTACCAACCTAGCTTTATACTTTTCAATAGAACCATCTGACAAATATTTTCTTTTGAAAATCCACTTGTAACCAATAGGTTTTCGCTCTCCCGAAGGTAAATCGATTAACTCACGCCTGATTTTTTTAAAATAGATTCAAGCTTGGTTTTAATGGATTATTTTCAAAGTAAAGGGTCAGGGGAAGAAATAGCTTCAAAATAAGAGGACGGTTCATTTTCAATTAAATAAGTATAAAAATCATCTCCAAAAGAAACATCTTTTTTTTTTTCTCTTACTTCTTCTCAACTCATCATGAGAGCTTTCCATATCATCCATAGTAGTGGGTTGTAGACCCTCAATTTTGTCCCTCAACACTTACATTTTATCCTATGGATGTCACACCCACCCATCGTTCTCATATGGAACTGTTAGGGCCCCATTTAACCATAGTCGATTTCCGAGCCTCAAGTGGGCTTGTATGTGGTCCATTGAGTGCGTGTGTAGTTCACTTCAAAGTGTCATCATGGAAAAAAAAAATTTATTGGCATCGTGCCATAGGAAGCAAGTGGGGCCCCCTGAGGTTTTAGCTCAATTGAAGTTTATTAGAGTATGTCAAATTCGAAGCACTTGAGCTTGTTTCGATCGTATCTCCCTTGTCCGAACTCGAAATCGTGCATCGTTTGTTTTGTTGGATTCCTTATTCTCTAAGGAGGTTTTTGTTAAAAAATCATAATTTTGTGTCAACCGTTTGACCAATTGGTTTGACTGCTCCATATCAGGTGACGTATATAATGACCGTTGGGTGATTTCGCAGCACTCCTCCTTGTTTCGATCATATCTCCTCATCCAAACTTGGAATTGTGCAATCCGTTTTTTTTGTTGGTCTCCTTATTCTTCTCGTGAAACATTCTCATTAAAATTTCATAATTTTCCTCAACCGCCTCTACTCGGTTGGAATCGTCTAACTCGGGTTAGCAGGGCTACCAGGGGGAGCGCCGATTTTGTGATTTCGGGAGCCCAAACCTATACGGTTCAAAGCTCATAAGCTTCCAGGATCGACTCGGGCAATATTATGGGTCCATTGGGGCCTGAGTTTGGTTCAGAGCCCACCATGAATCCATACGGATTCTAGTGGTGAAGCAAACTAAAAAATCAAAGGTTCACCGCCTCGTGGAATGCAAGAGCTTTAATGTGGTGTATTCCATGCTGAGGAGCTTATTCTAGAGTTGGAAAGTGGTAGAACAAGGAGGGTTCAGGAGGTTGAGGTATGGTTTCTATATAAAGGTAAGAATGGAAGAAGAAAAAAAAAGAAGAAGCTTTTTTTCCTAGCATTTTTCGAGTGGGGTGATACTTGCCCAAGATCTTTCTTAGCTTATCTACTGATCAAGAGACCTGATTCACCGGAAGCGTAAAAGAAAGAAGAAAACGATGGGATAGCCGTGAACTTGCAGGTACGAAAGTTATATGCTTCTCCTGCTTTCTTTATGCTTTTCTTTCGCCTTGTTGTTCGCACCCAGGTTAGGTACTTTGCTTTGTTTGTGTCGGATCTTAGTCATTCGAAGTTGGAATTGCACTCCATTTGTTTTTTTGGATTCCTGACTCTATGACAAAGGTTTTGAAAAATTTTGAGATCTTTTCTTAAATCGTTTGGGAAACCCAATCCAGCTTCTGCCATTAGGTTCTATTTGGAACAACAATAGGTACTTGCTTTGTTTATGTTGGATTCATTGGCTCCTGAGTTGTGAATTGCACTCCATTTTTTTTTTTTGGATTCCTGAATCTATGAGGAAGGTTTTGACTACTTTTGAGATCTTTTCTCAACCGGCTGGACCGGTTGGGAAACCAAACCAAATTTCAGCTCATCAAGTTATGTTTGGTTTTAATAGCGCTTAAGTACTTTGTTTTTTTTTGTGCCTGCTTTCAGCTATTCGAGTCCGAATTGTACCCATTTGTTTTTGGATTCTGACTTATGAAGAAGGTTCTTGACAAATTTTGAGATCTTTTTCTAATCGCTTGATCGGGTTGGGAAACCGACCGGGCTTACTCATCGGGTTCGTCATTTAATACCAGCTTTGGGTACTTTGTTTTGTTTGTGTCGGATCTTGGTCATTCGGAGTCAGAATTGCACCACGTTTGTTTTTTTGGATTCCTGACTCTGTAAGGAAGGTTTTGAAATTCTTAGAACATTCAATCGGATATCAAGCAAAACCAACCAACCGTTCATTATGTTCGGGCCTCCGAAATAGCGCTTTGGTACTTTTCTTTGTTTATGTCGATTCTCACTCAGTCGGAGTCGGAATTTCACTCCGTTTGTTTTTTTGGATTCCTGACTCTATGAGGAAGGTTATGAAAAATTTTGAAAACTTCTCTCAACCAGCTGAACCAGTTGGGAAACCAAACCAGCCGGTTCATTGGGTTAAGTTTTCCTAATGCCAAATGTCAGGTAATCGAAGTTGACGAAAGGTGTTCTCGATTATTAGCTTAATGTAGGTGTGTGATTGCAAGGTGGTTTCTGTCTCCTTGGGGGTTGGTTTGAGCTCTTTGGCATTGCATCTGCGAATGGTTACTTGGGTTCATTCCTTGAAATTTGTGTTGGGACGTTTTGTGAATGACATGACTTTCAGAACAAAGGATCAGATATGAGGCTTTAAGTGTGGTTGAATTTGTAGCTAGGTTCATATATGATTTAGGTAGCTGAATTTCAAGGTTTGGTTCTAGGGATCTAGGTGATGCATTAAGCTTAAATTAGTGAGTCCCATGGTCTTCTATTTTAATAAAAATGGTGGCTTGTCGCAGCTACAGCTTTTTAACACTTTGTCATGTTTCGCTGCTCACCTTCATCCTGCTCTAATCATACATCGCTTTTTTTTTTTTTGTTAGATCTCATTATATGAGGAATTTTTTGACAAGTTTCAGAATTTTTCTCAATTGTTTGACTTGTTGAGAACTCCTATTCAACTAGTTATTCAAGACACCATGGGCACTTTATTTTAGTGCATGTCTCAAGCTCGAATCCATTACGTATGTTGTTTCTATTTGTCTAAGGAACCCTAGCCACCTTTTAGTGGTCTGAGTCATTTCTGCCTGAGTCAAAAGTGGTAAATGGACAGGTAAGAGTTTATTTAGGGATTTATAGAATGTATTTGTAACTGACTTAGATCATTTCTCGCTGGCCCTTTCGTACTGGATCCGAGCATTTAAGTTTTAAAGGCATGATGTATGATGTATTATTTTCCCTACTCAGTGAGACCTCGTATAAGACTTGGAAATATACCCTAACAGTTTCAGACTTGTTTAGGGTATATTAAAAGCTAAATTGAATTGTTCGGAAAAAAATAAGCAAGAACTTGGAATTAATACAACAGTTAAGAGTAAATTAATAATTTACCAATTCATGACCCAAGGGTCATAATATAATAAGTTCATATGTCAAAGTAGGATTTTGATAAATTGAATTGAGAATAAAATGAAAAATGGAGGACCAAAGAGTAATAAAAGAAAGATATTTAATAAAAATAAGCAATAAAATTACAAGAGACAGTTTGGCCAATAAAGTTATGATAAGTTTTCTCCTTGGTGCTTAAATAAAAAGGATAAGATCGTCAAGATAGCATCAAAATAAATATCTCATTTTTGGTCTTGGGAGAAAGAGAGCAAAAACGGATAAGAGAAAGATAAAGGAAGAAGAAGAAGAAGAAAAGAAAAGAAAAGAAGAAAGAAGGAAAAGAAAAGAGAAGATCACAGGTATGAAACTATGATTTTGTATAGAAAAGTATGGAAATATGGTTTAGTATGGAACTATGATTTTGCGTAGAAAAGTATGAATACATGTCTTGGGTTGTATGGAACTTAGGTATGTGTATGTAAATTACGGGTTAGGGTTGAGTTGAGAAGAGTTCTAATGCTCCTATAGGTGTGTTTTGGGAAGGGTCTAGTTGCAAGTTGAACCAAGAAATTCCCCTATTTTTTATCATACTCAGTAGCCGGACCTTAGAACGTGTTTTTGGGTCAGAAATAAAGGGAATTTGGCAGTAAGTCCTTCTCAGGTTCAGAATACGATCAATGAAATTGATGTTAGGCTTTTGAATTTCTCAATTTGACCCCGAGACCAAGTTATGGTCTTTACTCGAATAGTCAAACGGGTGAGATGTCGCCCATGTAGGTCATTCAATGCAGGTCAAAGCGCATCTCATGCAAGAGGTCAGCGTACTCTTGCTGCAAATGCAGGTCAGTAGAGAGGCTGGGTAGACCTCAGGCAAAGAGAGAAGCCGGTTGCACCTCATGCGCCAGGTCGGCCAGACTCATGCAGGAGGTCAACATACCATGCAAATAGAGGTCACTGCACCTCATGCAAATGTAGGTCGAGAGAGGCCGGCAGACCATGCGCCAGAGGTCGCCAGACCATGCAAAGCAAAGGTCGCAGACCTCATCTCCCGTAGAGGTCACAGGACTCGTCCCAGAGCCTGCACTCTCGTCCAGCCTGTGCTAGCCTGCAGATTTGATCACATATGACCTCCAACTTTGGAAGGTCATAACTTCTTCGTCCGAACTCCGTTTCAGGTGTTCTTGGACTCTATGGAAAGCCCATTGAGTCAAGAATACATTCATATGCCTGAGGAGATTATAAGGTGTCAGACCAAGGTGTTAGAACAAGCTCAACCAGGTCAGCTCAGTTTCGCGCTCAGCTCACTACTGGTTAACTACGCATGACCTCCAATTTAAGGTCATAACCTTCGGCCCACCCGATTTGCGTTCTTGGACTCAAGTGGAAAGCCCATTGAGTCAAGAATACATTGATATGCATGAGGAGTGATAGTTAGGTGTCAGGGGACTGAGGTGTTAGACCACTGGAGGTCAGGTCAGCTCTGGCCCGCCTCGTGACGACTACGCATGACCTCCAACTTTGAAAGTCATATCTCCTTCGGGTCCGAACTCCGATTCGTGTGTTCTTGGACTCTATGAAAATCCCATTTATTGTAAGAATACATTGATATGCCTGGAGGAGGATATTAGGGTGTCAGGACCGAGGTGTTAGACCGAGCTCACCGAGGTCAGGTCAGCTCGTCCAGTTCCAGATTTGACTACATAAGACCTCCAACTTCTATGTCATATCTCCTTCGTCCGAACTCCATCTGGTGTTCTCGACTCTATGGAAAGCCCACGAGTCAAGAATACATAATTTATGCCTGAGGAGGATAGCTGGTGTGTCAGACCGAGGTGTTAGACCGAGCTCACTGAGGTCGTCGCTAGTCTGGGGCTTCAGGATTTGATCATTTATGACCTCCAACTTCCTTAAGATCATATCTCCTCTCGGGTCCGAATCTGGCTCCTGTGTGTTCTCGACTCTATGGAAAGCCCATTGAGTCAAGAATTCATCCATACATAGTATGATAAAAGTGGAACTCATATTAGGTCCATAAATAATGAAAATAGTGCGCATATGATACACCTAAGTAGTATATCATGCATGTAATATAAGATAGATATGAACAAGAAATATAACATAAGTAGTTTTGATATGAAAAAGATGATGCCTTTTTCACCTGAATCGGGTTGAGCGTGCCGGGTCGCTAGAAATAGGACCGTGGTCAGGCTGGAAATAGGATCGCCAAGCGATGCCGGGTTCGGGCCGGCTCGCACGTAAGATCAAGAAAAACAAGAAGAAAGTGGTCGGTGAGGCCGCCTGCGGGTCGCCCGATGCCTGCAAGTCGGTTTCTTTCTCGAGAGAAAAGATAGACCGCGGCGCAGGGCGAATGTTTTCGCGCGGTGAGAATGCGTGACGCATTGGCGACCTTTCACCGGCGAGGCGGCCCGTGGGCTTGCGCGTGCGCTGCTCAACCTGATGATTATCAGGATCTCGTCCCATCGATTTTTATATTTTCTGCTATTATTGGTGACTGATTACTGAGGTGAGGACATGTAAAAAGAGCTTTTATTCGGGATAATCTTCCTTCCTTATTAGGGGATTCGACCGATGATGAACTATTATTGTCTTTCTTTCCTTATCAGAGGTTTGGTCGGGATTCATGGAATACACAGGTCAGGATTATTCTATTTTCCTACTCCATGGGTAGACTCTTATGACCTGCCTGGGCCAAGCCGCTTGGACTCCCTCATTCCAATGGGCACCAAAAGGCTTGAATGCTTGCGCAAAGCCACCCAATGCTCAATGGGCATGTCTCTCCTCAGCTCGCGAGCCGCGCCGCCGCTTTTCGTCATCGGTTTCTTTCGGGGCCCCGCAGCGGGCCTCAGAGCTTTATTTTTCAAACTCCTATCGTCGCTCCCAGCCCTCGTGTGGTACGTGTACGCGGCAAGGGCCGTAATGTGTCTTGCTTTTGGGTGCAATTTCATGTCTCGCCTACCGGGATTAGTTAGTGGTTCGCCACCGCTATTTTGGTCTTATGATAATGATGACTTTCTGCCATGGCCATTTCTCCCACTCTTTCGCTTTCATTCTGCTTTCTTCGAGACATCCCTCTATCTTGTGCCTCAAGCCCTGGGATCTTTTTCTTTTCCTTTAATGAGTCTGGATTTCCCTCATCTCTTAGTCTTCTATCCGAGCCTTGCGTAGTCTTTCTCTCGGTGTCTTTCGATACTTTTCTTGTATTCGGGGTCCACTCGCTTTGTCCTCTTGGTCTCTTTTCGAGCGACGAGGCGCTAGGGTTGGGTTAGCCGAATTTTATTTTCATTATTTATTTTCATCATGGGTCCGAGTCGTTTCTTCTTTCTCTCAAGGTGACGATGGTGACTCTTCTACTATTGTCGGTTCTCATGAATGACCATAGGTGTCTCTCAACCGCTCTATTTGTGGGTTGAACTGACGCCCCAGAGAGGGTACTCCTTCTTCCCTCGACAAGGGTAAGGGAAAAGTGAATCCGACAAATACCCCGGGGGTCGATCAAGATCCATTGCCCGGAAGATGTTTTTTAACCGTGGGACCTAGCAAGGCCTGGCTCTTCATATGGGGCCACCTTGCTAGACGCACGCCTCCCTTCGCGCTCGAGTGTGGTCCTCGACGCCAATTCTGCGTCGCCCGTACCTAAGATGGTGTGTGCCTGGGCAGCTTCGATAACGGTCTTCGCTTCCTCTCGCATCCCTTCATTAAAAGGTTTTGGCAGCCACTTCCAATAAATGTCTCGCCCTTCTCAACTCGCGCCTTAATGGTTTCGGGGTATTTTCGCTATGCGGTCGTTATTCTTTAGGACAAAGGCTTCCCAAGCATTTAGCATAGCCTGTTCCTTTATCTCTTTAGCCCGAAGGAGACATCCGAGGGCTTCCCGTATTTTCTAGCTGCCCGGTGCTCCTCCTGGGTGATTTCCGATCTTCCCTCCTCCCACGTCGGTGAAGCAGGTCTTCACTTCCTCTCTGCCATGCCCACTGGAGAGTGAAGCATCCCCACGCGACACACCTGCCTATGGTCGACCCACCCCTCTGAACCCTCTGTGGAGCGGTCTGCCGTTTTTGGAAAGCAGTAACTTCGCGGTCGCCCAAGCTTCTGAGCCCCCAGGTCCTAAATGCTCTTCAAAGCCCAATGAGTCCCACTGGTCGGGGTTGATAACGCCATAGTGCCGCGCGATCGATCCCTCTCCTCAGTCCCACTCTGAGCCGACGGGCCCATCGTTCCCGGTCCTTCGAGTTCGAGAGGCAGGTCCACTCGCTCCGCCGCCTCCGAGGCCTCACCCTCCTTCCACCATGAAGTTCCTCCCGCCGCCCTCCGCCCAAACCCACTTAGGGGAACCGTCAGCCCATTCGAGTTGGTGTCTCTGGCTCCCCACTGAAACGAAAAACCCTCGGGACTATGAAAAGATCTACCGCTGGTCAAAGTTCCTAAGTCAGGCATCTTCATCTTCCCGCCTATTTGTCCATAAACTTATCGTGCGCCGCCCAGTTAAGGTCTTGAACTTGAGTTCGTCCTGGCTTCGTGGCATTCCACATGAGGCACGGTCCCGCAGTCGTTGAGCAAATGCCACGCCACGCCACATCCTGAATCGGCCAACGAAGAGGGTTAGGTCACCCTTCCTCGCTGCCGCTAAGAAAGTAGGGATAAAGATCCGAATCCAAACGCAGAGATGACTTTACTCATTAATGCCGAACTCGCTACAGCGCAGCCTCGCTTCATTCTTGGCGATTTCATCTTAAGAGGCTGCGGGCCATACGCTCGCTGATGGCGCTTTGGCCCTCCAGGGGGTCGCCTCTAAGTTCCCGCATCGGCCATATTTGATTCCATTTTCAGCCGAAGCCAACCGCACAGATGTTGATTCGGCGTCGGTGGCTAATTATTTGCATCAGCCGGAAAGGCCGTAAACGGAACGAAGGCCATGCCAAGGCGCCCGGCTGGCAGGGCGTATAGTGGCTTCCTCACATCTAAGCGGGTCGAGTCATGGCACGTGTGCAACATATGGCCGAGGAAGCGTTGAAGCTCAACCGACTAAGCATACCACGCCGCCCTGCGTTTCAGCCGCGGTGAAAGACGAGGTCCCAATGGTTGCGAGGCTAACTGGCGCAGCTTCAGGAGGCTCTGGATGACGGCGGGTCGTGCGTAATGACTTGACGGAGGTTGCTGGATTCCGCCCATAGCCTCGCCCGCATGGAACTTCTCATGGCTGTGACGAGCTTCTCACATCCTAAGGCGAGCTTCGGGAGTCTAAGGAAGAATTGCGTGCGATCAAAGACGATCCAACAGGTGATAAGACGACACAAGTTGACGAGGCTCGTCACGTATTAACGAGGTCACCAGTGGAGCTCATCGAGGAGGCCGCCGCGTCGCGTGATCTTCATCGCCGAAATAACTTCGTGGCCTGCTCTGAACAAAGTTATTTGGAAGACCGAGGCCGAGGCTTCTACTCAGTCGGGTTTCGGTGCTTGCCTCGTAAGAAGGCCACAATGCCCACATTTCAACCTAGATTTCAACTTTGACCTTCCCACGACGAGGAGGATGCGAAGGGTCCTTCTCTCAACATTATCCTCGGGAGGAACCGGCACCCGGGCCGAGGCCCACTCTCTTCACCGGGCCCGCTTCCTCCCTCTCCGATGCCCCGATCTTCTCAGGGTGGCTGCCCGCCCGCCACATGCTCGCTTTGTACTTTTTTTTTTTTTTTTGCGATTTTTGTCGGGCCCGGGGACCCAAGACATATTAGCCCCGCCCCCGATGAATACTCATTTTCGCACTTCACTTCTTTGCCTCTACTGCGGCTCTTCTCATTGTTTTTGCTACATGGCCTCGAGGTGGGCGCTTGAGCTTGTCAAATTGTGCTGTCGGGTTCCCCGGACGCTAATAATCCCGAAATGATCCGACTGCTGGACTCCGTATAGCTTATGCAGAGCGGTTGAGCCTGCACAGGAGTCACGGGCTCACAGCTGATTTTGGTTTTGAGTCGACCGAGATGTCTAGGCCGCGACGCCGCAGATAGAATGGTAGAGCTCGCCAATGTGAGCCGCTTCGCTCATTTACCGACGGCCTAAGTTGAACTCGATTTCTATGCCGCATGGCCCTGATAGAATGGTTTGAGTTTCGCGAATGTGAGCCAGTTGGGTTCCGCTTCTACTTACTCGCTGAAATAAACTGAATTTCAGCTCGTACGCCCGGGTAGAATGGTCGAGCTCGCCAATGAGCGGCTGGGTCTGGCTTACCGAACACTTGCTTTGAGTCAAACTCGATTTCTAGGTTAAATGGCCCGGTAGAATGGTCGAGCTCGGCCAATGTGCGGAGCCGCTTCGGGCTCCGGCCGACTAACTTGCTTCGAGTCAAACCCGGATGAAGTCGCGATGGGCCGTAGAATGGTCGAAGCTCGTGAATGAGCCGCCGGGTTCCGTCGGGTCGACTCGGAGTCAACCGATTTCTAGGTCGCAGGCCTGTAGAATGGTCGAAGTTCGCCAATGTGAGTCAGTTGGGTTCACTACCGACTTCGCTGAAATAAACCGATTTCTCAGTTTACGGCTCGGTAGAACGCGGTTGAAGCGCCAATGTGAGCTGCCGCTCGCTTTTACCGACTTGCTCGAAGCGGAAACCTGGAGCGTTCAGCCGTATGACCAAAGTAGAATGGTGTAGAGCTCGCCGATGTGAGCTGCCGGGTTTCCATCGGCCGATTCGCTCGAAGTCAACTGATTTAGCCGGATGGCCTTGAGAATGGCTGAGCTCTGCCAATGTGAGCTTTACTGTCTCCGTTTACGACTTGCTTTCGAGTCAAACTGATGGCCGCATGGCCTGGTAGAATGGTTGAGCTCGGTTGTCGTGAGTTGTCGGGTTTCCTCAAGGCCAAGTGTCGAAAAAGGGAGAATGAAATGATCTTTACTCTCATGGAAAGGACTCCGTATAGTGGTGACTTAACTCGCCAAAGTAAGATGTCGGCCCGAAACCGTGGGTCGAGCGGCAGATGTAGCTGAAATGATCCACTTCCTCGTGGGCCATGGACTGCGGTAGAGTAGACGAACTCGCTGTAAAGTGAGCTACCGCCCACTATAGCCGAGCGGCGAGCAGCTCGAAATGACCGACGTAATGCGGATTCGTGCGCAGTAGACGAACTCCGCTGGGCGAGCCGGCCGGGCTCGGGCGCTGCCCGGAAAGGGCGACATGTAGCCCGAGCTGATCCGACGTAGCGTGATTCGCGCAGTAGACGTAACTCGCCAGCGGAGCCAAGCCAGGCGCTTAAGTGGCTTTGCGCGGCGATGTAAACAGCTGATCCGACTCGTAGCGTGACTCCTCGCGGTGGTGGAGTAGACTAACTCACAAAGTGGAGCTCTCCGCTCCCCGGCACCGCGGGTCGAAAGTGGCGATGTAGTCTCGAGCTGATCCGACCTCGTAGCGTGATCATGGCAGAGTGGCTAATCCCGCCAAGCGAGCCGCCGGGCTCCGGCGCCGCGGGCCGAGTGGCGATGTAGCCGAGTCGATCCGACTCCTCGTAGCGATCCGCGCAGAAAAAGACCAACCTCGCTAAAGTGAGCCGGCCCGGCACCGTGGGTCGAAAGTGGCGATGTATTCGAAATGATCCGACTCCTGAAGTCATGGATTCCACGCAGCATTTAACTCACAAAGGAGTCACTGGGCTCCGCGCCGCGGCCGAAAGTGGCTATATAGCCTCGAGATGATCCGACTCCTCGCCAAGCGCCTGAACTCCTTTGCTTGATGGCGAAGGCATGTCGAGCATAGCCTTTATCTTATATTGATTTGCTTTAACCTTCTGCGGAAGAACCATGAACCTAGGAATTTTCCTACGATACCCGAAGGCACACTGGGTCGGGATTCGCTTCATGTCAGAAGCCAAGATCCGGAACCCGCCGATAAATGAGCTATGTGGAGCTCAGCTGTGGTGGATTTTACCGAAGATGTCATCTATATACTCCATGGGCCAGCCTATATGCTTCGGAACATCATATTCCCAACCTCTCGATGGCAGCCTCGCGCTTCGAGCTCGAATGGCATCACACGACAAGAAGAGTTCCCGCGGCACTTCCACGAGGTTTTTCTGTCGCCCGGGTCCACGATCTAGTTATACCGAAGAAGGCATCCATAAACCGAGGGAGTTCGTGGCTCGCAGCGGGCATCTTTACGATGAGGTCGACCGTGGCAAAGGGAAACTCCGCCCTTTCGCACGCTCATTGGCTGCCTGCGTGGAAGCGATGCAGCAGCCGCCACTCTGCCGCGGCTTGCTTTTGACAAGTACGTCGCCGCTAGCCATTCCTCGATATTCTACCTCCCCGACGCTCTCCCGTCCAAGGAGTTTGGTCAATTTCCCCGCCATGGCTTTCGGCCTTCCTGCCAAGCCCTCCCATTCGCTTCATCGTCAAGGACGGGTCGACGCTCAGCCTATGAGTGATTACCGTAGGATCAATTCCTCCCATGTCCGCTTGCTTCCATGTGAAGACGCCTTTTGTTCCTGGCCTTAAAAATGGATACAAGGAGTTTTTTCGAGGTCTTCCGCAGCCCGAGTCGATATGAGATGTTCGTGCTCACGTCCAACAATATTCCGTCTAGCTCTCTGAGGGCTGCGTCAGTGAGCACCTCATTACTTTACGCCCAGCTCATCCGTGTATATGTTGTCGACTCGCTTCTCGCTTCATGGATGCCGAGTAGCATTCCCTAGCCACTGCTGATCTCCTCGGTCCATTCTACCTACATAAAGAAATTTGATCATCATGTGATATGCGGGGGGATGGCTTTCACTGCATTGAGAGAGGGTCTCCATTCAAGAACATGTGTTATAAGCAGACGGGGCGTCTACGACGAGGAATCTTGGCTGCAAGTAGGGCCGCCCGTACTGGGACTCAAGGTGAGTACCAATTGTATTTGAGCCTGAGGTGGCCATCTTTCCCCGTAGAACCCCATGCCAGTATTGAGTGTCGACGCGTTTCAGTTTTTCCCCTTCCGATGCCCATTTTATCGAAGGTTGACGCGAAGATGATATCGGCTGAACTCCCGCGTATCAATTAGACCCAATGAACTGCTTTGTCGGGCCACAATCGCGCCGAATCAACAAGGTCGCCATGGCGATGTCGGGTATCCGACTGTGACCAAATCGCAGAATGTGACGGATGTGTCGAAACGCAATAGTTTAGACATCGTTGTATTTCGCTATCTCTATCGACTCCGATGCTATGATGGTCTCCGAGCCGAGCCTCGATTCCCACCTCCCGGCGATCCTCCCGAGACACTGGATTTCACTCTGTGGATTGGCCGGTGCCGAGCCTTCCGGCCTAGTTCCTCGAGCTTGATTCGAGCCCGGGATTGTGGGATATGAAGCTGCAGGCCGAAGGTACCCGCACCGTATTAAGTACTCTCTATTTCTCTCGAAGCTGTATGCGTCCCCGTACGGCGGTCCGTAGTCCCTATGGAACTCGCAGCGACTGGAGCTGCCTCTCATTTCAGCGGTTCGACTTCATTTGAGAGTCGCCACCTCAGAATTGCTCAAGCTTGCATTTCACACAGACCTCGCGGATAATCAAGTCGCAAGGTGAAACACGAGGCGAATAGCGCCGCCGCCTTTCGTATTGCGGCAATCGAGACGATCTCTCGAGGTTCCCACGCCTTTAGTGATCGTTTCTCCATTTTTCTTTGGAGATCCTTCCCCTGCCGCTTTGTCTGGGGCTTCGCCCCCGTCGGCTTATCTCGTCCCGCTTTTTTCCTATGAGCAAGAGCTCTCTTCGATACGGTAGGGCTTCTTCACCGTTAATATACTTCTCTCGCTGCGGAGCACCTCACCCATGCTTGTTTGGGATTCTTTGAGACGGAAAAACATCAAGTCTTTTGACCGAATCCCTAAGCCGCCAATGAACGCAATGATCGCGAACTTCTCGCCGTGCATATCTACCTTTAGAGACTCCCAAGATTGAATCGTTGGACATAAGACCTCAAAGGCTTTCTCATGAGCCCCGCTTGATGGTCATCGATGATAGCTTGGATTTCGATATCGTCCCCGGCCCGAATCGAACAAGTGGAGAGACGACGCAATGGATAGCTCTCGAATGAGGAGATTGACGACTCCGTGGAAGTCTATCGAACCATGCCAAGGGCCTTTGTGGTGATAGCGAAAAGCTTTGCATCGCACCTGATCTTGATACACATGCGCCCATTCGTTTTTGTTGCCGAGATGATCGACGGATTCGGGTGCCATCAACGCCCACCGTGGGCACTCGAATCCTCGGGCCTAAGTGGGAAAGTGGAGGCACCCTACCGTGTGGTGACTCGCCTTGTTGTACCAAGGTATCCATAAGTGTCAGAGCGTCCCTTACCCTCCTCACACGACCGAGCCTTGCCGGGAGGCTCTCGAACCTCTCTGCTCCCATGATCGCTCTCCGCTCCAGCTAGTGGTGGCGCAGCCTGCTCCCCGACGTGAGCCTCCAAGCGCTGCTTGCCTCCCCTCGAGGCCAGGATGCGGGTCCGCGCCCCGGCCTCTACCGGATTCGCCGCTCGGCCCACAAGGAGTGCCCAATGTTGTGTCGTCCTTCACGAGGTGGAATGTCATTGCCTTCTTTCAACCGCCGCGCCTCCCGTGGTCGCCGCGCCCCGTTCGTGAGTTGTTCTAACTCTTCTAATTAGATGTCAGACAGAGTCGGCGCCTCCAATTCGTCCGTGTCGCCTCGCATTGTTTCTAATGCACCGAGGTCGGCTATCTCGCGCGTCGGTTGGTCTTGCATCCTGGAGTGATTAGTGATTCGTGAAGCACGCAGGGTGATCCGAATCAACAAAATTTATATCCTATATTTCTTCTACGCCAGAGTCAAGCTACCGCAGTGATAGTGGTCTAGGTCGAACACAGGATGGGTTTTCTTCGCATAAAATGATTAATAATGAAGGTAAAATTGGTGAATTGTTCTGATTTTTGTTTGGTAAAAACAGTGGGTTTCTTGGTACCACGACTAAAGCTAAAACAAGAAAAATGTAATGTAACCCCTCGAAGTGTTAGTTATCGGGTTTGGGTGGTTTCAAGGTAACCACATGTCCCCGTGGGGTATTTTTCCTCGCTGGGGGAGCATGACATATAGTCATTTCCCAAACCCGATCTTCATTTAGCTTAAAAACTAAAAACCCTCATGATTTCCTTTTGAAACATGCATTACATGGGCATAAATGTTCCTAACAAAGGAAAACGCATCTCAAAACCCTAATCCACTTATAATCCAGCTAGAGACAACTAATCGAGCCTCAATGGATCTAGTGAAAGTATCCATTGAACCCAAAAAGCTTGCCAAATACACATTAAAGAGAGCGGCTTTTAAGAGATTTTAACCTATGAGAAGCGTGAACTTAAACAACCAAAAAATACGCGGTTAAAATGTGGGACCCGTGAGTTACCTCCACACCTCGGCCAACAACCGGGCCCTCTTTCAAGGAGGAAGAGGTCTGTCGAACATCCTGTTGTCATCCTCGTAGGAGTGTTTGGCAGCCGAGAAAATGGAAAAGAAAAGGAAAGAAAAAGGAAAAGAAGTCGGCGGAAACCGCTCCCGCTTTACTCGTATATCCGAAAAATCGCCCGTTGATTTGTACAAACCGAGACTTATATAGATGCTCACAGGGCGGGAAAAGCCAAAATCTAAGGTTATTACAGGGTAAATGGAAAAACCAAAAGCAAAAAGCAAACAAAGGTGTAGCGTGAGTGCCAGAACTGCAGCAGGAGGAACTACGAGCCGGGAACATGTCATGTGAGCTTTCCCCCCGTTAGTTGGTGTTTTTCAACGCTGCTTCTTCTTCCTTCTCGATCTTTGATCCGCAATGTTGAGTTTGACTTGAATTCTTCGTGTGCTTGGATCGACTCCTCAAATACTTTGGCATAATTAGCTCGCAGAAAAACTCCGTAAGTAAAATTCCATACAAATGCCAGATCATTAAAATAAGAGGGACCTTAATGTGCAATCGTTAATTAGCATGATTAGTACACAAAGCACTCAAAAACCTATAATAAATAGGGGTTCAAAAGCACTTCTTTGGGCACTCAATCACACCTCAACCCACATTGCTAGTCCCTTAGCAATGTAAGAAAGAAAGAGCATACAAAACGATAACAAAATTACGCTACAAAAGGTTACGCTCAAAAGGTTGTGAATGAGTAATGCTCTGCACCCTAAGTAAGAATAATCAATGCCGTGTCCTCACAACTATCATGAGAGAATGAAGGCCATACAAAATCAGCATTAAAAGAGCCTCCTTCTTGGTGAATCAACCGTAAACTTCCACCAAAATCTATGTTTTGTTTGATCACCAACAATAAACCGGTCAAACTACACTCTCCCCCAACCTAGCTACAACCACGACCTAG
Organism: Tetrastigma voinierianum; assembly: GCA_016808115.1. Classification (NCBI taxonomy): domain Eukaryota; kingdom Viridiplantae; phylum Streptophyta; class Magnoliopsida; order Vitales; family Vitaceae; genus Tetrastigma; species Tetrastigma voinierianum. The sequence goes on along the minus strand of JAEQBH010006059.1, from coordinate 118,592 downwards.
CATGCTAACCAACCTAAATAGATCAGACTCAATTCTTATTCCACAATTTTTTGGTCATAGGTAATGCCGAGGAATCGACCTCACCAAAGTCCATAATTCAGGATCTACCGATGACCTCCCAACCAATTAAGGCTAGTGGCACCAAGTCAGTGATCTTCACCACAAACTCTGGGCACAGTTGTGTTTCAATTCCTGGACTACAAATGAGCTCGAGACTCCAAAGACCTACAACTTGCTAAACTCCACCCATCCACTCCATGTAACGAACACTAAGTCCGTGACTCCCAACCGTTGAAGGTTTAGTAAGAATCAAGCTTTAAAGGCTTTCACATATACCCCTGGACCAGTTTCTGTTTCAAGGCAAAGTGTTACAAAATTTTTATTTTTTCTTTTCTTTTCTTTTTCTTTCTTTTCTGCTTTTTCTTCTTTTCTTTTTCCACAGGGTCCACAACCTATTAAAGGGCACAATGAAACTAGGGGGTAGGTTATGCAAAGTAAAGGAGGTTGCACGCTTTTTCACCTATCATTGAATCTAATGTGCTCAGGTGGTTAGCTAAAGGTGGGTGCTGAAAAGGTCGAAATCAAAAGAATTCAACTAATCATTACTCAACTAAGCATGGAACCAATCTAACATCAATATAATTGACAAAAGCTTCAATTTTTCAAACCACAAACAAAGTAAAACCACAAAAAATTTTGTTGCAAAATCCACCCGACTTTGAAAAAGCTATAGTGCTATACACGCCTTATAGAAAGGTGGACCCAAAGAAGCCACCGAACATCACAAAATGGGCTTGCACAAAATAATAACAAAACATAAATACAAAATCCACTTCCTGGCGAATCCTCCCAACCCCAAACATCTCGCTCCCAGCCGGGGTTCGATTGAAAAAATTAAAGAAGGAAGTGTTACCTCCTTTGATGAGATGTGATCATTGCTAGATAGGAGACCACAAGCTTCCATCGACACCTTATCTACTCCGCTTCGATTCAAATAAACAAGCCAGAGAAGAAAAGAGAGAGGTGGAAGGTGACCGCTTGACCATTTTTAAAATTACACCTTCATAAAAGTGTCAAAAAATGTTCTTTCCGTCATATTTGGATTCTAAACTCTAAGCTTTCCAACGGTACCAAGAACTTAAAAACGGAATTCATGAAAGTTATGAGCGAAACGAAACCTGAGGTCAAAAACTCAGACATAACGAAAATTCGCTAACTAGCTTGGCCACTAGGCTACAATTTCCTCATACAATAAATTTGCAAGATTTATAAGCTTATAAATTTCATATGTCTAATAGCTTAAAATTTTTTGATTTTTTTTTAAATTTTTTTTAATTTTTTTTTCAAATAAAATAATTAAAAAATAAAAATAATAAAATAAAAAAAATAAAAAAAATAAACCTTTTTTATAATAAAAGTTAAATATATATATATATAGTAAGATATATATATATATATATATATATATATAGAGTATATATATATATATATATATATATATATATATATAAGTATATATATATTTTAGGAAATAAAATAATATATAAAGAAAAAACAAAATTTTTTTTAATAAAATATATATACATATATAAAAAAACAAACTTTTTTTTTTAATATAAAAATAAAAATAAAAATTTAAAAAGGAGACACTGCTGCGCTTTGTCCGAGACATTTCGCTATAACATGGAAATCTCCCGCTAGGCACCTGCTCATAGCGGCTGGCTCGCCGCCCAACAAAAATTCTCAAGCAGTTAGCGAAATTTCGCTAGCCTAGCGAAAATTTCATATATAGTGAAATTTTCGCATTTCGCTAGAATTGGGCTGTAAATTTCGCACGCTGCGAAAACTTCCCGCGCATTTCCCGGGCGCTTGCTAATTTTCAATCAAGGCTTCAAAATTTGCACAAAATCCGCAAAATTAACATAAGAAAACAGAAAACGTAAAAGCAAAAATTAATTTAAAAACATAAATTAACTCAAAAAATTAGATAAAACCTAAGAAGAAAATTAACGAAATCAAAATAAAATACGATAAAAATAAACAAAAACAAGAAAAATTAAACAAAAATGTGAGGATCGTGAGCTCCCAAAACCACTTCCCAGCGCCTCGGGAGGCTCGGAACTCCAAGCAGCTCTCGTAAATGCAGGGTTCGAGCGCCCAACCGAATCGCAAGCACCAACCAACCACACCGGTGCCGTGCGATGTGAGTACCAAGCCATCTTCTTTTGAGGTAGCGGCAAATTGCATGAAATGGCCACTAATCTCTTGAAGTTTTTCAAAGATAAAGTAAAGTGATGGGTCGACTTTCGTGGGTGCTTAGTGGGATTGGTCAGGCACAGTGTGGCAATATGTACACTGGCAATGGGTTTTTGGTTGCTTGGGTAAGTATAAAGTGGGGTTCAGCCAAGGGAATCGTTGAAGGGTGTTCTTTCTGTGGGCTCTTCCCCGCTCAATACCACCGCTTCTCTTCAGCTTATCAAGGCAATCGATATGTTCCTCTTTTTCCAAGGCCAAAACTTAACACTGATTCAAGGGCACTCCGCAGCTCCTCAAGAGCTTCTGCATCGATTCCATTTTCAATTCCTCTGAGGCTCGGCAGCTGGAACTTGCTCACCCAAAATTGCTCTGGCCAAGCACTCATCCTCCGGGTGGACACCGGCCGCCGATTGATGAGGCTTTCAATGGAGTCTCGCAGTTGTCCCATCTTCAGGCTCAAAGTCATTCTTAGCCCATCTATTCTCGTTCAGTGAATTCTCCTCGCATGGATTTTTCACCGACCAAGCATTGAATTCCTTTGTTCTACCACAAAGATCACCCACCGCCTTGGTAAGGTCTAGAATTGCTTGCCTCTAATCAAGATCGGGCTCGTGGTGGTCGAGGTCGGTGACAAAGAGGCATACACCGGAGGCACCATGGGTGGAGGGCGCACTCATCCAATGGTCTCGTAGTCCCCACGGATCTAGTGGGTTTGGATTTCTCTCCCGTGGTTGTCGATTTTGCCAGCGAGGTTCCTATAGTCCCTCATTGTCATATATGCCCTGGTTACTCTCCTCGGGATCAGACGCTCTTCATGTGGCTCCATTTTCCGCCTCAATTTTCCCACAAAACCCGACCGCTGCTTAGAATTTTATCCACCGAAAAATGGATTCGCAACAAAAACAAGGAAACCCAAAGAAAACAAATCTCTGGCCGCACTTTTTTTTTTTTTTTTTTTTTATATAGTGAAATGAACTAAAAATCGACAAGGAAACAATAAAAGGAAAAATTACCAAGACTCAGGATTTAGATCATGGTGTTCCACAAATTGTCACAGACTCAAGGCACCATCCCCAAGAATCCAAGGCCATTTGATTCGTGCCACGCATAGGTGGTGATCCCGAATCAACAAAAATTTATATCCTATATTCTCCTACCGCCGTAGTCAAGCTACCGCAAAGATAGCTGGTCTGTGTGGTCGAACACATGGACGTGGTTTTCTTCAGATAAATGATTAATAAGTGGGAGGTAAAAATCGTGAATTAAATTTGGATTTTTAAGGTTTGGTAAAACAGGGTTTTTGGGTGTTCACCGACCAAGCTAAAACAAGAAAAATGTAAAATAGAACCTCCCCTTTGAAGTGCAGGCCACCGGCTTCAGTGGTTTCAAGGTAACCACATGTCCCCTAAGCATTTTTCTCCTCACTGCCGTGGGAGCACGACATATACTATTTCTCCAACCCGATCTTCATTTAGCTTTAAAAACTAAACCCTATGATTTTCCCTTTTGAAACATAGCATTTAAATGGGCATAAATGTTCCTGGGCCGAAAACGCATCTCAAAAACCCTAACTACTTATAATCTAGTGTGAGACAACTAATCGAGCCTCAATGGATCTAGTGAAAGTATCCATTGAACCCAAAAGCTTGCCAAATACACATTAAAGAGAGAGTGCTTAAGAGATTTTAACCTAAGTGAGAAGCCAGGAACTTAAACAACCAAAAAATACGCGGCGTTAAAAAATGGGACCCGGTGAGTTACCTTACACACTCCTGAAGCCAACAGCCGTCCTCTTCAAGGAGTGAAGAGGTTCACGAACATCCTGAGTCGGGCTATCCCCGCAGGAGTGTTTCGGGCGTACCGAGAAAAATGAAAAAGAAAAGGAAAGAAAAAGGGAAAAGGAAGTCATGTGGAAACGCTCCCGCTATCGTATATCCAAAATCTCCACCATGATTTGCACAAACCGAGACTATATAGATGCTCGCAAGGGAAGTTACAAAAAACCAAAATCTAAGGTTATTACAGGTAAAATGGAAAAACCAAAAGCAAAAGCAAACATGGTAGCGTGAAGCGTGAACTGCAGCGTGAGGAACAAAGGCCGAGCCGGAACGCGCTCGCAGAGAAGCTTTCCCGCAAAGGGTGTTTTTCTTAACATTTCCGCTTTTCTTTCCTTTCCGATCTGACCGCAATGCTGAGTTTGACTTGAATTCTTCGTGCTTGATCGACTCAACAATTTTAAGCATAATTAGCTCGCAAAAACTTACAAAATTTGCCACAAAAATGCATCATTAAAAATAAGAGGGACCTTTAATGTGCAATCAAGTTACTCACATGATTAGTACACAAAAAGCACTCAAACCTATAATAAATGTGGTTCAAAATAGCACTTTTTGGGCACTAATCAATTAGCGTTGCTCCCCGCCGTGTTCTCGAAGTTGATACCATCAAGAATCGAGAAATCAAGAGTACTTGTAAAGGAACCGCCGCTCCTACTGCACGGCCGCCAATCGATGATGCCTTTTCAACCGGAACCGGGCCGGGAGCGCGGTGCCAGGGTCGCTGGGCCTAAATAGGATCAAGGCGGCCGGGCCGAATAGGATCGCGATGCCGGGTTCGCTAGCTCGATGTAGCACTCCTCCCGCTAAAACAGAGCCAGTGCGTCGCAGGCCGCCTCGCCGCCTCCCGATGCCTAAGTCAGCTTCTTTCTCGCAGAAGATACAATTTACTCTTTGAGGCAATGCCGCAGAGAATGCTGACGAAGATCGCGTGCACCTTTCACCGATGGCGGCCCGTATTTATGCGAGGTGTTCAACCAAATGATGATGACTAGGATTCGTCCCATTGATGGGATATTTTTTGTTATTATCTAAGATTCGATTTATAGAGATATAGAAATAGCGCTTTTATTTCCGGATAATCTTCCTTCCTTATCGGGGTCCGATTCGATGATGATCGTTATTGTCTTTCTTTCCTTATTGGTGAGGTTAGGTTGGATTTGCGAATAATATATTATTGGGTGGATTATTATATTTTCAGACCTATGGAGACTTCCCATAATCATTCAGCTGCTTCGTCGACCCTCATTCCTGGGCCGCACCAAAGGCTCGAATGTCACGCAAAGGCTTGAATGCTTCCAATGGGCATGTCTCTCCTTCTGGGGGCCTGGGCGAAAAAGCCCGAGGTTTCGCTGGGCCGGGGTCTCTTTCGGGCCCTCGGCAAGTGGGCCTGTGAGCCTTATTTTTCGAACCCTATCAAAAAGGAATATAGAAGAAAATAATAAAATGATAAGCTCAGAGAACACGTATAATTGTATGAGTGCTTAAGACCAGATATTGAATGACAAGACATATATGATCAAGCCAAAGACTCATGCTAGTGCTACGACGCCTCTATCACGTGTGCACGCACATATGATCGCTAAGCCAAGACGCATACGACCGCTTCAGCGACTTCTAGTGCTCACACTTCACATGCAGCACTTCTTTGTTCTTACCAGATCAGACTCTCTTCGAGTATATATTGTACCGAGTCCTCGTCTATTCTTTATCTCCCGGCCCAAGCAAGCGAATGTTTATACGTGTGTATTTGAATAAGAAATGATAAAAAGGTAAATAGTTTGGACATGAAGGCACTCTTAAGGGTATTAAAGAATAAGTCTATGTGTTCTCGCATCTAATGGATGTGACGCCTAATAGGTACGCGAAACGTACAAGTATAGAAATGTATAGGTATATGTCATAAGATATGATAATCTAATAAAGTACATGAAGATATATAAGTTAACAAGATATAAGATGTTATCGTGAATGAGTACATGTACACGAATGATAGGTATAGATGTGAATATAAATGAAATGAGTAAATGCATGCATGATAAAAATATAGAATATATGTATTATAGAAATATGAGAACCGTAATATGAAGCTACGCATATGAGAAACTAATACGTATTTAAAGTAATGATAGTATATATCGCATAAGCAATCATGATAACAATAGTTATTCATGCTTTGCGAAATATGTAAATGTAAAATACAATAAAACTGATTGCCTGCGGTCTCGACTGGGCAGGGATAGATTGGCATGCCAGAGCAGGAAAATAAGTTCCAGCAAAGATACAAAGCGCATGTTCCTCATATCGAGGCCCCCGCTTGTCGATGACATAGATCCCGTTGATCGGGTGGTTCTAAAGGGCCATCGCAAGGCCACATTGAGGTACGACGGCTTGTCTACAATGATAACAGCGCCTCCGGACCCTAATAAGACCACTATCTCAAAACAGAGCATGCTCGCTCTCCGTCCCTATAAGACCACTCGTTTTGTGATAGCGTGAGCACGCCGCCTTCTCGAGTCCCTTTATAAGTTTCCTATATCCACTTCTTTGGCATTTATAAAGTATTGAAAACATAAATAAAAAATGATTTGAATATGACATGTGAAAAGATATGATATGAGGAGTAGCTAATAGCACTACTATGTGATGATAAGTTCTCAAATACGATTTATACAATATGTTATAGATCTCAAGAGCTGCTAGTATTGTGCTATGATGATAAGTTCTCAGAATATGAGATTATAATGATCCGACATGATATATGAAAATGTATAAGAATGTGTAAAATGATTTGAAAAGCTAATATGAAAGAGAGAAAGTGAATAATACAGAAAAAGTAAACAGAAAACAAGATATGAAATGAAAAGTACATGAACACGCATAACGCTGAAGACATGAACACAAGCACTGAAACAAAAGGATATGATGACATAGCATAATAGGCTAGAATGATAACAAATGGTATATAGTATATAAAACCATGAAATATATGTATAAGATATGACATGCAATAAATAGGATATGTAATATGAACTATTGGGAAAAGATAATAAGATCAAATGAGAAGATTGTGAATAAGAAATATGCGCATATAAATTATAAGATAGATTATTATCTAAATGAGAACATGCTATGAACACATGATAGAAATGCATAAGCGCTAAGAACGATAGAGATAAGTAAAAGATGACAAAGCATAGGAATACAGTAAGAGTATAGATAGGAGTTATGTCAAAGACAGAGAACATGTGACATGCAATAGGAATGTAAAGATGATAAGTAACCAAAAGTTATATGAATATGTATAGATATATGAAATGCATATGTATAAGCTTGAGATGGTCACCATTGGTGGTTGTCCATGCTTATGCACCCACCGCGTAAAGCTTAGCACGTGTTCAATCCGGCGGTAGTACTGTATGTAAGACAAGGATAGAGGACAGTGATTATCCCACATCGCCAGCAAAGCCGCCTTAGAGATAAAACACCGCACCCGCTTCCTGTCTCCCGATGTTTTGTATTAGAAAAAAATGACATGTATAAGTAATGCACCGTAAAGATATACCACAGTACAAGTTCGCCTCGAGAAAGAATACGCCAATGAGTCCCAAAAGATAGTCTCGCGCCGACTTGTCTCGATCCGGCCATTCGGTCGACGGAATGGGGGTGTGACGGTCAGCTGAGTTTCGAGCCACAATTGATCACGATATACCATATGGATTAGGTTACACTCCTTCTAAGGGTGATGCATGACACGCGCGATGTCGGCCGAGATAAAGTGCGGAGAGCCTTGTTCGGTCCCATTCGATACCCCCTTCACCCACACTTTTCGCCTCGGGTCGACTATTTTTGGCTTTCGTAGAGATCGTGAGCACCCTCATAGAAGGAGTTAACCATGTTTCGTGGATGGTTGAGATTCGAGGCATTCAGCAGGCCCTAGGACATATATGTTTAAGTTCTTAGACCACCGAGCCACCCGAGGCCGTGATAATTGCACCCCATCACTCCACTCCAGCCAGTGTGTTTTCCGTGGTGCTTTCTGGAGGAGGTCCCCCGACTATGATCTACCTATGAATTAGGATGATACCGATGGAGTAACTCTTCCCGATACTTACATGGATCTAGGATGGACATGGATCGCAGATTGGTCGTATCCTCGACACACCGTGGTCCCATTCGCTTTTTGACATGTTTGGAGTTTCTATGATTAATACTAATGATGTGATACTTTATGACGCTTGCACTGACGCGATGGACATGATAAGCACTAGCCGCATTCTGGATGCTTCCTTACCTAGGCCCCGATCCGCTTTTGATGTGTTTGGGATTTCTATGCTTGAGTTTAATGGTGATGGACTTATTTCTACTGATATTACTCATGACATCAAAGTTGTTGGTGGTGCCGTCCAATTCCTCGTGACCCACCTTTTTCTTTTGACACTATGTCCGGGTTTGTCACCCACTTTGATGACATTTCTAATGGTAATAATGACATGAGTATTTTCGAGTATTTGCTTTTGTCACAACATTTTCCTTTGATTGCACCACCAGCACCCATAGCACATGTATGCAATGTTGATGATGTGGGAGACACAGATGACCCACTGGGTGGTCACTCAGAGTGTGATTAAGTGATACAGAGATAGGAAAGTTACACCCATTTCCGGCAGCAATAGAGTCGAGTAGATAGGGGCACCGCATCGTTCCAAGGAGATTAGGATCGCTCTTCCCCACTCCCGATGAGAGGAGTAGATGATCGACCTACCAAGGTCATACTGATCGATTTTCATGGTCAGATACACATGCCGACTTTACCCAACTATAGTCTCGCATCACCCGCCCATTCTACCACATGCTGTGCCAATTGCGGTAAAATCGAGAGACTACACCCTAGATGGAGTTTCAGGGTGTTAAGGAGGATTAAGAAGCAACTCAATGTTGGCTTCCCGTCGTGAGCGTCGAAAGTATCCCGAAAGTGGTCACACGTCGCCCTTGTTCCTAAAAAAGATGGCAAGGTTAGAGTTTGTGTCGATTGAGATTTGAATAAGGCCACTCTAAGGATGATTTTCCCCTCCTACACATTGATATGTTAGTTGATAGCACTGCAGGGCACCCTATGTTGTCCTTCATGGATGGGTTTTCTGGGTATAATCAGATTTTAATGGCTCCAAAGGATATGGAGAAGACTTCTTTCATCACTAAGTGGGGTACTTACTGCTATTGGGTAACGCCATTTGGGTTGAAAAATGCAGGGGCCACCTATCAAAAAGCCACTACTCTATTCCATGACATGATGCATAGAGATGTTGAGGTATATGTGGATGACATGATAGGAAGTCCTGGGCGGTAGGCAAATCACTTAGCAAATTCTTTATAGAGATTCTTCGAGAGGATCACATTTCGTGGACAGATTGAATCCCCAAGAAGTGCACCTTGTAACTTTCCGGGAAATTACCGGGTCACATTGTTGGGGTGAGCGCTAGATAGAGGCTTGATGCGCGTTAAAAGATCAAGGCCATACTTCTTGACATGCTCGCCCTGAGGACTGAGAAAAAGATCATAGGCTTTTTAGGCAGACTATAGTATATCAGTCGTTTCATTACTAAACTGACAAACATATGCGAGCCTATCTTTTTGTCTTCGAGGGAAGAACCAACTCACGGCTCGGGAATGACGACGTCAACGTGCTTTTGAGAAGATTAAGAAGTGTTTGCTTTCTCCCTCCGCGCGAGTGCCTCCCACATCGAGGCTTACCCTCGTCTCATATTTGTCGGGCTCAAACATAGCTGGGATGCATGTTAGCTCACTGATGATCTGTGAAAGGAGCGAGCCATTTATTATCTAAGTAAGAGGATGCTGGAATACGAGTACAAATACATCATGATTTGAGTGCCTCGCTTAGCTTGCTCAGTCAGAGACTTAGCATTATACAAAGTATTCCATACTTTTAATTTCTGATTTGATCCATTTGAGGTATTTGCTTGACCAACCTCGTTTCCGACCGTAGACTCATACGAGATAGTTTGCATTGTCGATGTGAGTTCGATATTCAGATGTCACACGTAAATCAATGTGAAGCATTGTCACATCATCCGCTTTGCCGCATCCCGATGATGCACCAATTGATAATGATTTCCCTCGATAAGCAATTTGTTTCAATGACCGCATTACAGATGGCAATATTTTAATGGTGCCGCCAATCATTCAAGGTTTGCGCTGTTATCTTATCGATATCACCACAAGGTGATCAAGCATTCCCATATCGGGCCAAGTTAGTATTTTCCTCGATCATCACCGATCACTTAATAACATTGTCAGTACAAGGCATGTATTACGTGTGTCTAGAGACCGTGATCGATTCAGATTAGACATTGGAGATCCATGGGGATTCCAACTTAGTTATATACGTCAGTTGCACCCAGGTATCTGGGAGGACTCGACGGTAGCTAAAGCCCTACCATGCTTACTGCACTCACCGGTTACCGATTCGACGAAGTTTAGATGGATATACATCCGCCACCTGTTGGATGTGTTATCCACCTTGGCTTCGTGGTCAGACTCCCCAAGGGAGTGATCGCGGCGACCACTACTAATTAAGACCAGTCCGCACCGCTTACCGTTGTTTGATCGAGATATCGGTAAATCGTGACGAGCTACCACGGTGTCATGATATTTATTAGTTTACGCCATGGTGCTTTACTCCCGAGACAGCCACAAACTAAGGATAGTAGAGAGTGAGTTGGAGACAAATACACCAGATTTGTTATTTGTGGATGCCCTTTTATAGAGATCACTCCGATGGCCTATTATTATTATGTGCGGGTGGCCCACATATGGGAGCCACATGCTTGTGCGTGAATCATGAGGGCCAGTTACTTTTGGTTGACTATGGAGGCAGTTGTTGCCGGTTTGTATGAGAAATGTAAAAGGAATTGAGAAATGCAGGGGACTTGATACGTGCCACCTTAAGGTGCATGCACTCATCCCCTTAGTAGTTTTGTTATGGGGTATTGATATTGATCTCACCGGGTCTTCCGATGGGCATGAGTACATCTGGTTGCTATTGATTATTTCACGAGTGGGTGGAAGAGCACGCTTCTTACGCCCAGGTGGCGACCGGGGGTGGTCAAGTTCATCAAATCACACATTATCTGCAGATATGGGGTCCCTCATGAGCTAATTTATGATATAAGGGTGCATTTCAGGGGCGAGGTGGACATATTGGTTCAGGAGTATGGCATTGATCATAGATTAATGCATATGGGCCACGAGACTAATGGGGCGGGTTAATCTGCGAATAAAAATATCGAGGATTTTGAGAAAGATGGTTGAGACTTCCACAGGGATTGGTCGAGAGAAGCTCCCTTTTCGCATTATGGAGCTATCGTGCATCTTTTTCGTATTACCTCTGAGACTACACCTTACTCTTTGGTATATGGCATGGAGGCAGTGCTGCTTGTTGAAATTGAGATGGAATCCTTAAGAGTAGCATTAGAGAATTAGATATTTGAGACTGAGTGGGCTCAGTCCCGTTATGACCAGCTTAGCCTTCTTGATGAGAGGAGATTGAGGGCAGCGGATCATGTTCAGGCTTATCAGAGGAAAATGACTCGTGCATTTGAAGGGTTAAGCCGGGAGATTCAAGAGGTGACCCTAGTCTTGAAAGTCCTCGGGGGATTTGCTCCAGTGACCACAGAGGCGAGTTTGACCCAAGGATTGGAGCGGGCCTTATGTCACCCGAGATTTGACTCAAGAGGGAGCTACCTGGTTGACAGATATGGATGGAAATTAGTTTACGGAGCCAATCAATGTGAATCAACTGAAGAGGTTTTACGCGTGAGATCATGGCTAGAGGATGGGTGGCCATCATTTTGAGTAGCCATATTCCCATTTGCTGCAGTATATTGATATGTCACATTGCTAGCCCTTTAGGCCTCCTGCGCGATTTATTATGGCCTATTCTTTCATTCGACCTTGCATACTGACCTGGATTTGGGGCATTTTGCCCTTGTGCGCTTTTTATTTATTAATTGGATCTGTGAGCATTATGAGCATTGTGTCATTCTTCGTTTATTCTTTCTCGCATCATTACCTGTTTCTTTTCTTCTCCATTTTGCATCTTCACACCGTCTGCCTTTGAGTCTAGTTTCAATTATCTCTATTCGTTTCACTCTTATCTCCTTTTGTGTGATGATGACGTGCTATCATCCCAGAGCTACCGGTCAGGTTTGTCACACCCTTCGTTATGCCTATAGGTTTTTATTCAGGATTCTTAGGTTGAGCGGACCATTTGGGATTGAAGGTTTGAGGTTCTTTTGGTTGGATTGTGTTAGAATGGCATTCGGCCTACATTGGTGGTTCGGCGCAAAAAAAAAAAAAAAGCAAAACAAAAAACAAAAACAAAAAAATTTGTGTTTGTTTGGTATTCGTTAATATACTCGGGATCATCAAAGGTCATTTGGGTTCGAGAGATTTATTATTCCTCTGAAAGTTGGGTAAGAGCATTGTACGATCTTTCTCCATGGATCTGGGTAACACATTGGGAATGAAGTTTGGATTGCCATGCTAGGTCGCACAGGATCATTACTTACACATCACCACTCCCGTCTTCTAATGACTTGCTTCGACGGCGTTCTGGGATGAGTTGTTTGTCGTGGTGCACATTGCAGTTGTATCGACTTGTTTCTCCCGTTTTGCTTTATCCATTTCATCATTTGTCTTATCCCCTTCAATCTTCTTCTACCTTTATTGATTGTCGTCTCACTTCTTAAGTGACATGTCCTTTGGTGCACTTCATTTGTCTTTTAACATTGTTCATTCGGATGTTGGTTGAGTCACCTTGCTCACATGATTCTTTGATATTTGAAGCATTCTTGTCTGAAGGTTTAGCGTGTTATTGGGTATTTGGGCCTTTGTTCCCATCATGTCATTCACGCTTCACCTGGCCTACATTGTAATTAAAGTCGTGAACCACCCTAAGACCCGTGAATCTCGTGTTTGCTTGAAGCATTTATATGGATAGGTTTACGTCTTGATTAGTACGGGATGTCGACGGGTCTCACGTTCTTGAAATTATCGGGGTCGCATGTGCTTCTCCATTCAAGTTTGCTTGCATCGGGTCCATGTTCGGTCTGGATGATCTGAGAATTGGGGCCAGTTGATAGCCATTAACGATGCTTTGACACGTTCCTGGCAGGCATACCGTCCTTTCAAGTTGTCTTTGTCTCTTACACATGTACACTGGCAGCCCATTTCGCCTAGAGATATTTTGGCATCAAAGTTTGAGTATGCTCCACATGCAGTCGGGTTTCTTCATACAACAAAGTGCTTCTAAGGGCTAGCCTAGGGTCAGATTCATGCATATTCGTCAACTCAGTAGGGGTGCATGGTGCACACCCCATATGTTGTCTTGTTCACTTGTTCGGACAATTGGGTCTTCAAAAATTTATTTTAGAGTCTTTTTATCGAGGCACTTGCATATCAGATGTGCACCCTATATCAGTTTTGTGGATATTGAATGTTGTGGAATAAAATGGATGATTTTTCATGAATGAATGATTGTGATGTTTTCAGCTCTTTTACTTTGACCACATGTGCAATTATGAGATTTTGACATGGCATTGATACCATAGATTGGGGCATAGCCCTTTCCTTTCACATTTGGTCACATTTGTGAGATTGTCCTACTGGGGCGTACCTCCTTTCCATCTTGTTAGTGGTGTTTGTGATTTTCTCGCTTGTCATTTATTGGCACTTCGACGTCACCTTGGGCATACCCTTTTTTGTCATAAAGGTCGATATCTCGTGATTGCATCTGAGTCACCACAATTTGCTCTAGGTTTCGTTTTAGGCATCCACAGGTGGGTGTAGGTGTCTAGAGCCTTAGTTTTGGCAACCCCTATCCCCTTTTAGTTTGGTGGTTCTCCGGTACTCGCCCGGATTCTACCCCTTCTCTAGTCCTTCTCCCGGTACTCACCCGGGCCCTTCTCCATTACTCGCTCAGATCCCACATTTACGGCACTTGCGGATCCACCTTCCAGGCGCCGCCCGAGTTACTACCCTTTCGGTACTTGCAGGATTCCGTTTTATTTCTCTCGGATTCACACCCTTTCTCGTTACTCACCACGACCGCTTCTTGGTACTCTCTGGATTCCACATTTCCCGTACTCGCCAGTTCTACCCTTTCGATACTCACCGGGACCGCCTTCTCTTGCTCGCCCAGTTTCACCTTTTGAACTCTCAGTTCTACCGCTTTCCGTTGCCGGATTCCACATTTCCGACACTCGCCTCGATTCTACCCTTTCCCGATACTCACCTAGACCCTTCTCCGGTACTTGCTCGGATTCCACCTTTGATACTGCCCGGTTCCACTTTTCAACTCGCTGGATTACGCCCTTTTCAGCGCTCTCGGTTCACTTTTCAGCTAGCTCCACCACGGTCTGCCTTTTCCGACCTCCATAGATTCCACCTTCCGACACTTGCACGGATTACGCACTAGAGCACTCACCGGATTCTACGCTCTAATACTCGCCCGAACTCCGCTGAGCCTCTGGATTCTACCGCTTTCGATCTTTTGAATTCCACATTTCCGGCGCTATTCAGTTCTACCCTTTCAGGAGTACTCACCGGGACCTTCCGTTTTCGCCCGATTCCACATTTCGGCACTACATTTCGAATTCTACCCTTTCCGATACTCACGAACCGCTTCTCAGATGCCCGCGATTCCACCAGCACCCCGATTTTCGCCCGGATTTCCACTTTTTCGTATTTCGCCCGAATTTTGCCACCTGGCACTACGCCAATTCTACTTTTAAATCGCCCGATTCTACCTTTTCGAAGCGCTCGCCGGATTACGCGCACCGCGCCGCTCTCAGTTACGCGCTTTAGGCGCACGTGAGTTACGCTCTTTTCTAAGCGCTCCTTGAGATTCCACACGCTTTTCGTGGCTCGCCCGGATCACGCCCTTTTCCGGCACTACTTTGGATTCCACCTTTTAGACTTGCCGATTCTACCTTTTCGGTACTGGCTCGGATTCCACCTTTTCGGCGCGCGGATTACGGCACTAGGCGCACACGTTCTACGCTTTTAAATTTTTCTTGGACCTTTACCGGTGCCTACCACGACCGCTTCTCTGGTGCTTGCTCGGCGAATTTCATTATCTTTTCGGCGGTAATAGGATCCTCATCTTTCGAAACGCCGTGCTGGGTTTCTCTAAGACCGGTAAGGCGACTGACCAGTTAGCCTTTGATGCCCCAGGTAAGGGGGCAAAATTGTTGGTCATTTGTCTTGCCCTTTCAAGTTCATTTCAACATTGCATGGTGCACTTAACTCACGATTCACTCTCTGAAAAGGGGCATATTTGTAGACCATCAATTTTTTCTCTCAACACTTACATTTTATCACATGGATGTCACAGCTCCGCCCGTCGTTCCTCATATGGCTTGGGTTGGGGCCACATTCAACATGAGTCGAATTATTCGAGCCTTAAGTAGAGCGTATGTAGTCCATTGAGTGTGTATGGATTCGCTTGGTGTCATCGTGGCAATTTTTTATTGGCATCGTGCCATAGGAAGCAAAGTGCCGCCCTCCCCACCCCCAGAACTTTATGCCCGATCGAAGTTTATTAGGGTATGTCAAATTCGAGCACTTGAAACTTTGTTTTGATCGTATCTACCTTTTTCGAACTTCGGAATCGTATGCCGTTTGTTTGTTGTTTCCTTATTCGCGAGGAGGTTTGTTAAAAATTCATAATTTCTATCAACCGTTTGACAATTGGTTTGCGGCTGGTTCATCGAGCGTCATTATCACGACAAGCATTTTTTAGGTGATTTTGTAAACACTCTTCTGTTTCGATCATATCTCCTCATCCGAACTTGAATTGTGCACCGTTTTTTGTTAGTCTCCTTATTCTTCAGGGAACATTCTATAAAATTTCATAATTTTCCTCAACGGTTCTACTGGATTTGGAATACAGTTCAATCGGTTAGTGGGCCGGCTTGTGTGGAAGCCAGTGATTTTTATTTTAGAGCTTCGTCCTATATGGTTCAGGCCCATAAGCTCTAGATCGACCTTGGGAAATATTTTGGGTCCATTTTGGGCCTTGGGTTGGGTTTCTTGCTGCCCACCATGAATCCATATGGATTCTTAGTAGTGAAGCAAACTAAAAAAAGCCGAAAGGTTCGTGGCCTCGTGAATGCAAGAGTTAATGAGAGTGTGTATCCCATCTTTGGGGAGCTGATTTTAGAGTTGAAAGTGGTAGGAACAAGGAGGGTTCAGAGGCTGAGGTAGGGTTTCGGATATAAAGGCTAGAATGGAAGAAGAAAGAGGGAGCTTTTTTTTTTCCTAGCATTTTTCTGAGGGGGTGATACTCGGTTCCAAGATCTTCTTGGCTAGATTCATTGACTAAGAGGAGACTCGGTTTCAATGGAAGTAGAAAAGAAAGAATAAAAAACAGTGGGATAGCCGTGAATCCTACAAGTACGAAAGTTATATGCTTCTCCCGTGTCTTTTATACTTTATTTTGCCTTTGTTGTTTTTGCGCCCGCTCGTGTTGGTACTTTGCTTTGTTTGTGTCGGATCTTAGTCATTCGGAGTCAGAATTGCACTCCGTTTGTTTTTTTGGATTCTTGAACCTATGGGGAAGGTTCTGAAAAATTTTGAGATCTTTTCTCAACCAGCTAGACCGGTTGGGAAACCAAGCCAGCCGATTCATTAGGTTTTGTTTGCCAGAACAACAGTTTGGGTACTTTGCTTTGTTTGTTTCGGATCTTGGTCATTCGGAGTTGGAATTTCACTCTGTTTGTTTTGTTAGATTCCTAACTCTGTGAGGAAGGTTATGACAAGTTTTGAGATCTTTTCTCAACCGTCTGGACCAATTGGGAAACCAAACTAGCCGGTTAATTGGGTTTTGTTTACCGGAACAGCAGTTTGGGTACTTTTCTTTGTTTGTATTGGTTCTTGGTTATTCGGAGTTTGAATTGCACTCAATTTGTTTTGTTGGATTCTTGACTCTATGAGGAAGGTTCTGACAAATTTTGAGATATTTTCTCCAACCGTACGGACAGGTTGAAATCGGGCTCCTCCGGTTAATTGGGTTTTGTTTGCTGAATAACGGTTTAGGTGCTACTTTGTTTGTGTCGAATCTTGCTCATTCAGAGTCGAAATTGTACTCTGTTTGTTTTTTTGGATTCATGACTCTGTAAGGAAGGTTATGAAAAATTTTGAGAACTTCTCTCAACCGGATGAACTAGTTGGAAAAACAAACCAGCCGGTTCATTATGTTCAGTTTTCCGAAATAGAAGTTTTGGTACTTTGCTTTGTTTGTGTCGATTCTCAGTCATTCGAATTCGAGAATTTCCACTCCATTTGTTTTGCTGGATTCCTGGCTCTATAGGAAGGTTTGAAAAAATTTGAAAACTTCTCTCAAGTAGGCTGAACCCGGTTGAAGCGAACCATCAGTTCATTGGGTTAAGTTTTCGAAAACCATGACTTGGGTTGTGTATTGAGTTGGATGAAGCGGGTTCGATTATTAACGAATGTAGGTGTGTGATTGCAGGTGGTCTCTTATGTCGCGGGGTTGGTTTTTGAGACTTTGGCATTGCATGCTGCCAGATAGTTCTTGGGGTTTATTCGAAATTTGTGTTGGGACGTTTTGTGAATGGCATGACTTTAAGACGGTGGTTGTATCACCTGAACATGTGATTGAATTTGTAGCTAGGTTCATGGGATTTAAGTAGCTGAATTTCAGTTTGGTTCTAGGGATCTAGGTGGCTGCATTGCTTGTAAATTAGTGAGTCCCATGGTCTTCATTTTTAATAAATCGGGTGGCTTAGTTTGTATTTAGAACACTTTAATAGTGTTTCGAGTTGGTTCTCACTCATCCGGGCTCGGAATCATGCATCAGTTGTTTTGTTAGATTCCTTACTATGTGAGGAATTTTCTAACAAAGTTTCAAGAATTTTCTCAATTTTTTGGACTTGTTGAGAACCGGTTCAAGCAGTTGCTTGCAGGCGACTCCGCAGGCGACCCACATTTTAGCATGTCTCAAGCTTGAATCTATTATGGCGTGCTTCTATTTGCTCCAAGGAACCTGTAGGCTGCCTTTAGGGTCTGAGTTCATTTTCGGTTTGAACAAAGTGGGATAGTGGGCAATGTGGGATTGGTAAGTATGGTTTGGTTTGTGGGATTTTAAAGGAATGTGTCTTAAGCGAAGCGAGCCACTTTACCCCTGCCTCATTTAAACTTTGCTTCCCTTCTTTTGGTATGGGATCCGATATTTGGTTTTAAAGGCATGATGTATGATGTATTATTTTCTCTACCTATTCTTGCTGCGCATGGCTAGGGACCTTAAGTACGTGCTTGGGCTTTGGTATTTGTATATATGGGAATCAATGCTCATAAAATACACTACTGAGGATGTGGGCAAGAAAAAATTTGTTGTAGGAAACTACTACAAATGAGAGATGATAGTATACAAGGACATCAAGCTCCAGATCAATGAGTACCACAAACTATTAGAGGAATTAAGGGCTGAAAAATTGAACTACCAAAACAATTTGTAGCAGGACTATTAATAGAAAAACTACATGACTTGTGCAGTGACTACAAACAACAATTAAAACACAAACAAAAACAGTTGTCCCTAACCGATCTGATCACTCACATCATCATAGAATGCAAACCGAAAATGTAAAGGCAGCAAAGCAAAAGCAGATGACCACCAAGCAAACTTTTGTCGACTGACCTAAAGATCTGAACATAGCTTCAATTCTTAAAACAAACCCAAAGAATTTCAACCCCGTACTTTAAAAAGAAAGGCACTTGTTATGTTTGTGGCAAACTAGGCCATCATGCACCCCAATGCAGAAAGAGAGTAAAAATTAGAAAGCGATTGGAAATCCTCCCACAAAACTGACTTGGTCGAAGGAGATGACATAATAGCTGTTGTTGTCTCACAAGCTAATATGGTGACCAATTCCAAGAATTGGGTGGTAGACTCTGGTGCAACAAGGCATATTTGTGCAAACATAGATGCTTTTACCTCCTACACTCCGGTAGGAGATGACAAAAAGGTTGTCTACCTTGGTGACTCTCACACTACTCAAGTTTTGGGAAAAGACAAAGTCATGTTGAAGCTCACTTTGGGAAAAACTCTGGCTTTGAATAATGTGATGCATGTTCCCAATATTAGAGCAAATTTAGTTTCGGTTAACCAGGAAAGAAATGGGGTTAAAGTGTCATTTGAATCTGATATGATTGTAATGACAAAGATAATATCTTTGTGGGAAAAAGAGTTTTGTAATCAGGGGCTCTTTGCGCTTAGAATTTTTTAAGCTATGAATGGAATTCTTCTTCTTCTGCTTACTTGGTTAATTCCTGTGATGTATGGTATGCTAGGTTAGGACATGTTAGTAGTGGATACATTAAGAAAATGCAAACTCTAGGCCTTATCAATATTATTGATTACTTGGGCTTAAGTAAATGTCAAATATGTGTCACTTCTAAGCTAACTAGAATGTGAGTCTGTTACTAGAGAAACAAAATTGTTAGAACTTATTCATTATGATCTAAGAGTTTTGAAACAAACTATAACTAGAGGAGGTAAGAAATTTTATGTGACCTTCATTGATGATTATTCTAGGTTCACTAGAGTTAACTTGCTTAGAAATAAAGATGAAGCATTTGATATGTTCTTAAGCTATAAAGTTGAAGTAGAAAACCAACTTGATAGTAAAATCAAAAGGGTTAGATCTGATAGAGGGGACAAATACATCCCTTTAAATGATTATTGTGAAAATGAATGAATAATTCATAAAGTGACTCCTTCTTATTCACCTGAGTCAAATGGAGTTGCTGAAAGAAAGAATAGGACTCTTATAGACACGATGAACTCTTTACTTGTTAGTGCTTCAGCTCCTGATAATTTGTGGAGCGAAGCCATATTGTCTGCATGTCATCTACAAAATAAAATTCTACATAAGAAAATTGGTAGGACCCTTATGAGTTATGGAAAGGTCATGCACCTAACCTTAAATATTTGAAAGTGTGGGGGTGTTTTGCCAAGGTTATGTTACCTGATCCTAAAAAGAGGAAAATATGATCAAAGACTTATGATTGCATGTTTATTGGGTATGCTAGTAATAGTGCGACTTATAGATTTATTGTTTTGAAAAGTGATGTTCTAGAATGCAACATTATTATTGAGACAAAAAATGTCGAATTTTTTGAACATATTTTCCCACTTTTTGAAAAAAATTTCTCATACATCCACAATTGTGGATGATATAGAAAACTCATATGATGGCGTAATGTGTGGACCCTACAGGATCCCGCAGTAGGACGACCTAACTTTTTAAATGAAAAGAAAATATGGGTTGATTTTAGAGTTTAGAAAATTCGTTCTGGGAGAGCAGTTTTGCTAGGTCACCACTTACTTTGTTTTTATTTTATAAGGGGAAAGCCAAGTAAGAACAAAAAGCCCCTATGACTCGGTATGGAAAAGCGATCTGCCGAAAAACTAGATTCTAGGTCAGGGATCGGGTTACCTATCGGGAAGTACCTCATATGAGGTAGCACCCCTGCGGGCTGGAACTTCTAGGTCACTCTACCGGTGAATTGGGTATGTGGGAGTATATGGGTGAGATCAAATGACCTCTTTATGCTACATAGATGACTCGAATCACCCTGCCAGCCTCCTCGGTATCTAGCATAAACACTCAACCAATCAAAACAATGGGTGCGTGCCTATGGTCCTAGCCAGCGGCGCATAAGAGGTCGATCCCGGCAAGCTCAGATGTACCCTGAATGTTAAAATCCAAACACCATGTACGCATATGAATTTGTTAGACACAATAGTTAGGATTGTATGTTGACAAACCTTGTTTTGCGTGTCCAAGCCTCAGTATTGGCATGCATGTTTTCAGTGGACAACAACCATGTAACTCCATGCATATCTAGGGTGGAATATATGCGTTCTTGCCTGCGTTTGAAATTCTATCCAAAGAAAACCTCAATTTTGGAGATGTCTGGGAAGGGCATAGCGTAAGCAAGGAGCACAAGAACTGCTGGTGCAGTGACAGTAGGAGGCTGGGACAGTGACTGATAGAGGGATTGTTGCAATGGGAGGAGTTGTTGTAGTGTCGGCAATAGGTACTGGAGCAATGACATAAGCATTTGTTTCCATGGTCAAATTCCTAAGAATGATGGAATTATAGTCACTGTTGGTTGAATGTGAAGAGTAACTGGGTGCAGGAAAGTACTCTAGATGCTCTATGATTGTACGAAGGGACCGTAAAAGCAGAACCTAGAGACAAAGATTGCTAAAATAAAGTGTGTAACTAAGGCGTGTTTTAAACATTATGTAGGAATTTGATTCCTAAGTTGATAGTTCATCATAGTTTTTTGGAATAGGAACAATAAAGGTAGAAAAGCGAGTGAAAAAAAAACATTTTCAACATCAAAGGATGTCTGAATTTACAAGTAACAAGGATGTAACATATGGTTTGAAATTCGTAATATGACGGTTGGCAATTAAGGTTGTAATTAAAGTAATTTATTTCAAAAATAGTTATTAGATAAAAACAGTTGATAATTTATTTCAAAAATAGTTGTTGGATAGAAACAGCTGTACGAATTTCAAAATGGTTAAGTTTTGAATTTTATTTAGGCAAATAAACCAAACATGTCCCTTGGTATTCAAGCGTAAGGAAGGGAGGACGTGGGGCAAAATCCATCAATTTGCAGGAAATAGGAGCTTCCGGCCCTTTTTGTGCGAGCCTCCCACTCTTTTCGAAAAGTCATGTCTGCAAATCTTTAAATGGGTTTTAGTATATAAACTAAAAATACTTCGTCTTTTTCCATGTGGAACTGAATCTTTTTAAAACCTTTTTTTTTTTACTAACAAAGAGTTACTCTTAATATCTTGAGACAGTTAGTTGATATCTTTAACCAATTCCATGCAATCGCTTTCAACTTTTGAAGACTAAGAATGGAATCTCCATACTATCTCCATTTTCGGGAAGCATATTTGTGAAGAACTCGCGCCTTAGTATTCGACCTAACTCAAAGTACAAACCGGAATGGAAGCGGTCCTTTTCTTTACAGTCGATACGATTCATTTTATGATAAAACACATTTCAAATACTCATTTATAAAGGATAATTATCCTTATGAAAATATATACGTATATATCACGTAAACTTAAAGGGGGTCCATCATTTTGTTTTCAATACACATTTTCATTCAATATGACATTATATGCATATTTGCTTCATTTCCTGCTTTATACTTCACGACATTATAAGTCGTTATAAAAATATAAAACACTTATCGAGTTCAATTTTTCCATGACATGGTTTTAATACAAAAAAGTATCAAGCGATGATGGGGTTTAAATTGTATGCATGTTCGAGCTTTACTTTTGCTGTCGCGGCTTTTTAATGATATTTCTGGCAGCTTACATGGTCTTTGCCTTTGAACCTGTTCACTCAGTACCTACGTGATGATAAAAACAATGCGCTAAGCATTTTCATGCTTAGTGGTTTACATACAATTCTCTCTTCATTTGTTTACAGCTTTCAAATCATCAGAAACTTTCTGGCAATGCTTTTGAACCTTATTGAATGATCAATGCAATACAATACGTATGTATATATGTATATGTATACACACACACACACACACACACACACACACACACACACACGCCTGGCACTTTATATCGTTCATTTGATTCATTGATCATTAAATATCTGTTTCATGTCACGTGCTTCGTTTCAAAACTCAAATTATGTTTTTCACAAATATTCTTATCATTTTGCTTAAAAGAATTTGTCGATATTTTGGTCGTCGAATAATGGAATCACCATACCAGTCCTTTGGCCAGGTTGTGGCCAGAGTATAAAAAAGGTTTTATAACGTAGTACGATTTGAATTTATTGACTAGTTATAAAAAAATATATTTATGAACACTACCGATCTTGTCAGCTAGGCCTGCGATCGGAGTGACACTACATTACGTTCATTCATAGTACTACTAGTTTGACCCTTATTGGTATACCAATCTATCCTTAACTCGAATATGACGAATAACATTCTATTAAGGGCATTAAAAATCAATCATAAAAATTTACAATAAGGTATATACATTTATATTCAAATAGCACATTTCAATACTCATGCAATCTTTTTTATCATGGAAATCATTTCACAATCAATTTTCTCAAATCACTTAAAATAAATCAATATGTAGTTTTATGGAAAATAATTTCAATAATTGCGCAAACAATTTTGATACTTGAAATAAGAAGAGAAGAATCGAATGAACCAAAAGTGAGTAAGCACTTGATTCCTATCCTCGGAATCTCGGCTTCAATTAGGGTTTTCCTCACCAACCACAATTCATCCTGATTAGAAACGATATCGGTTGGCTTATTTAGAGTTTATAGTTAGGATTGTTTTCTACCCGGCACACCTTCACTTGTAAAATTTATAGGAACAAATGAGTCATATTTTACCCTGACTTCCTTCAAGTCCATTGTTCATCTACTCATCTATTTGTCGAAATTGGAATCATCAATTGAGCAGGAAACTCGGATATGTCCTAAATGTCGGGACTATTCTATTTCAACACGAGAACGAATTGCCAAAACATAACTCCCTTTAGGCAATTTGCAGGTTTAATGAGGTCAATTTGAATACACTTATTCCGGGGAAATTTGTTCTCCTAGAAGTATAGTTTACCTAAAATTTGAACCATAATTTGGATGAGTGAAACTCAACTATGCTTTAAATACCAAAACTAATGCGAAACACCAAAGCGTATTAAATTGAACCCGGGAATTGACCGAAAATAGAGTCTCACTTTGACGAATTTTCTAGGTCCAATGGGATCCAAATTTGGATACATTTATTTCATGGATATTTGTTCTCCTAGAAGTATAGTTTATCCATAATTTTAAATCACTCAATTTGGATGAGTGATGGCCAAGTTATGGTCAAAACAAAAACATAAATTTTGAAAAATTTTGACAACATCTCCCCTAAAAACCCAACATTTCCTTTATACAAAAATTCCTTCGACATAATCCATACCCTGATACACCTTGAAAATGGCAATACAACCCCAGAAAGCAGACAAATATGGAATTGGGAAGGTTTCTAACCTTAATTCTCTTGCAACTGGCTCCCCCAAGCTCCCATTTTCCTTCTCTTCTTCCTTCATTCTCCTCTTTTCTTTCACTTTACTTGCAAAACCTTGGACCAAATGGGGAATGATCAGCCCAGCCAGGTTTCTCGCTACCAGCATTGAGCCACTTGCTCTGAATGTGAATGCCCGAAATAGGCTCATATAAGACCCGTTTTGTCTTTAATCAAAATCCTTCACTAAGCCTTTGTTTGGTAGCCCTGAGTCCCTCTTTTCTCTTTTTTTGAATTTTTAAGGCTTCATTTCCTTTCATTTTCAATACACTTTATCACATTTCATTTTGGCATTTACTACTTCTCATTTATGACCCTTGGGTCCTCATTTGACATTTTTACCAAATTTATCTGACTCTTATATAATTTTCGGATTTTTATCATTTTTCGTTTTTAACAATTTAAACATCGAAAAAATACATTTAATTTATTTTTACTACTAAACATGTTATAAACTGTTAAGGTATTTTGAGCGTTTACAATATTTAATGAATAGGTTTATTATTTTATCACAGTATTTACTTTCTTTATTTCCTTATAATGATCAACTTTCCTTCCTAGTTTTAAATAAACCTTAAATTAGGTAATTAGTAGTAGAGGTTATTTTGTTGGAGTTTCTAAGGTGATATACCAAACAAAATGTAACCAAAAATAAAACTTTTTTACTCCATGAACCCAAGAATCCATGTACTTTCAATTAAACGATTATGCGATAGAGAGTTACAAGATTCCTCCTCTATGGTTGTGTGTGAAAACCTTCTTGTTTGACTGAAAAAGTGTAGTAGACACACTCACATCATCCACAAGTATCCAAACAAATGGACTTCTTGAAAACCCTTGAAAAACAGTATGTGCTAGCACACATTGTCAAAAGATACCTCCCACAAAAAGATCTTTTAATTTAAGTACTAATTTAAACGATACTAATTTCTAGTCCACATTCCAAATATGTGACCTTATTGGTCCATATAATAATGTTGATAGTGAACTCAAAACTCATTTCAACCCATAGATATAAGCAGTTTCTAGCAATACATTATGACTACCAAAATTATATGGATATATATAGTCTAACATAACCTAATCTAATCAATGTTATAGTCCTCTTGTCACATCTCTTGATTGAACACAATGAAATGATCAAGTCATCCTTGACTATTTCTCAACGTCAAACGTATAACCTTATTAATTCACTTGAGTACAACCATGTATTTTTCTAATCTCACTTGCTGAGGGTGACCCCGAGATATCTATCTCAAAAAGATGGACAAATTCCTTCTCATTTACTCATCTTCCTCTACATTATTTATTTTATATCAAACTATAGTTGTATTACTAATGATGATGCTTTTCAATCATAAGCTGAAGTACGGAGCGTTAGCGAATTGCTTAGGGATCAGTTGACTCCGTGCGTTATACTCCTCTTTGCCAAAACAAAGAAACAAAAGGATCGGCGGGGCTGGCAGTTACACTCTCGAATCTCGTCCGAGTTCTTCGATTGGAAGGATCGGCTAACAGGGAATGAAGTTTTGTGCATAAGTCTGCATACCTTTCATGTCACGCCCCGATTCCCAGTCCGACCCGATTGACGAATCCAAACCGGTTTCGGGGTGCGAAACCATATACTGGGACTCTTTATTTATTTATTTATTTATTTATTTCAGAGCTTAACTTATACCTGTGAGTATACAAATAATTTTATGTAATAACCAAAAGTCATTCACATATACAAAGGAACTACCACCGGAGTGGTATCCATTAAAATCTCTACACATATGCTAAGTCCCAATTACTTATACAATTACTTATACATGTACATATCTAATACAAACATCAGAGTTTCGGAAAACAATCTTGGTGGACACTATCTACGAGATAGCGTGCATTGGTATGGAATGTCACGTCCTCTTTATCTCTCTTGATTCTGCGGATTGAACCGTCTTTAAGCTTTACAATTAATTAGGAACATATAGAGGCAGTAACGACCCGATATGAAATGCGTCGTCACTCTCTTTTCACATTTACTTTTATAGCCTGCATACTTGAAGCCTATTCTTATGTGACTTCTAACACATCTCATATTATACATGTAGATTTTATCCTTTTTAGATTCCATAACATTTTCACGGTCGTATTACTTCCATGAGTCATGTCTTTTACAAGTTTCAATTCATATATTCTACATGTATGGCATGTCAGATCATATTCAATACAATTTATACACCTAAAATGGCAAATCGGAACAGATCAAGTCATATCAATTTCAAACAAGGTCAAATCAGACTAATACCAATACATATTAGACTCTTATCACTATCACGGCCGAAGCCATTAATCAACTCCCTTTAGCAATTACGTTTCATGATCTGGGATGCCCGTTTAAAACATTTTGTTTCGTTATATTAAATTTTCATTTTCAAAAGTGTTGCGGCCCGATCTGAGCTTGGTAGGTTGCGGATCAAGTAGACCCGGTTTACTCCGACATTTCCATCAAAACATTTTGTTTGTTTTATTAAATTTTGTTTTCAAAGATGTCGCGACCGAATCCTACTTGGGTTGGATCAGTGGGCAGGTTTACTCAGAACATTTTCAATTATCTTTCCAAAACATGTTGTTATATTCCATTTTAGACCCTTTTTAAATAGCGAAAGCACTTATTTTAGACAATCCCGACCATTACAAATTCAAAAGACCCGTAACATTCACACTTAATAACATGCATTTTGGATAATGCCTTTGTATCACTTATACTCATCTTATTCATTGCTCCCGCATTCTTTCATTTACCTCATTTATCATATCACAACATGCATTTTCAATGCAATAATTCAGTTCACTATTCAATTTATGAGATTTAAGCATATACATAAAAATCTCATTTACACTCGTCAATATTGGTTATTTCACTTTGACTATTCAATTCACATTTACGAGTTAAAGTTTTAATGAATCCATTACTTATTATCATTCGGTAATGTGCCTACACATTTTTACAATTCGGTCTCCCATCATGATGGCTGCCGCTTGGTGCACCCCGACATGTGGTATCAATTATTCGGTTCAATCTCCCATCATGACGGATGCCGTTTGAGGTAAATCGGAAACCGCGTGGTATCACTTATTGGTTGATCTCTCATCTGGCGAATGTAGTTTGGTACATCCCGAGCCACGTAGTATCACTTGTTCGATTCAATCTCCCGTCTGGCGGATGTAGTTGGGTGCGTCGACACGTGGTATCATTTGAAATCGATTCTCCCGTCGCAGCGGATCTGGTTTGGTGCATCGAATCTGGTATCACTTATTCGATTCAATCTCCCATCATGACGGATGCCGTTTGGTACATCCCGACACGTGGTATCATTTATTCGGTTCAATCTCCCATCATGACGGATGTCGTTGGGTGCATCCCGACACGTGGTATCATTTATTCGATTCTCCCATCATGACGGATGTCGTTTGGTGCATCCCGACACATGGTATCAATTAAATGTCATATGCCATCAAGACGGATCTGCGGTGGTGCGTCATGAGTGGACATTTCTTCAATGTCATGCGCCATCGCCCGACGAGATCTTGGGTTAGTGCGTCAGCGAGTGGGACATTGGAAATTTCGGGTGCCTTTATGACGGATGTCGTTTGTGCATCCCATCGAGGCCCGGTCATTCGATATATGAATTAAATTCATTTATAGCCAGTTAGTTCAGTAGATCCGAATCTTTATCATCATTCATTATCATTTGGTTTTGATATCACATTTCAATTCCATATTCACTTTTCATTTCACATTTATGGCTGATTCCGTTTGATGAATCCGTCCTTATTATTGTTTCACCTTCATTCGGTTTTAAATATCACATTTCAATTCCACAATCATTTCCGTATTATCTTTTCAAAGATATACTCAATCTATGTACTTATTTCATAAACTCATTCACGTACTCATTTCATATGCTCATTCACATATTCATTCATGTGCTCATTTCATATACTTATTCACATATTCATTCACGTATACTCATTTATGTATACTCATTCATGTATACTCATTCATAAATACTCATTCACGTATTCATTCATGTATACTCATTCATGTATACTCATTCATAAATACTCATTCACATATTCATTCATGTATACTCATTCTTAAATATACATTCCATTCATTCCACGAATACTCATTCATAAATACTCATTCACGTATTCATTCACGTATACTCATTCATAAATACTCATTCACGTATTCATTCACGTATACTCATTCATGTATACTCATTCATAAATACTCATTCACGTATTCATTCACGTATACTCATTCATGTATACTCATTCATAAATACTCATTCATAAATACTCATTCACATATTATTGTCCCTCAATGAATCTATTTTAATTAGAAATTGGAATTATTCCACTTTGATCATCCAAAATAAAGTTATAATTTTAATGCCCTTGATCCAATTCTGGAATTATACTAGGGACAATTTGTATTACTCATTTTCCGAGAATTATTAACTTCATTTTGACACTAGTTCTTTGGACATTTAAATCTAAGGTGCTAAGGGTTCTATTCAACTGGAATCACCCAATTCGAGCATCGAAACTCAAGGATTACGTCAGAAACAGCGAACTAGCATGATCAAAGCGAAACCAAAATTTAGCTTGCACATGGTACGCTTTGAGTGAATTTTGGGTCAAACTTAGAACCAGAGATTTGACGATTTCTATTTCTTTATGTTTGGTTCTCCTTGATCTGTTTTAATTGGCAGCCATCGCTCAATCGGATAAGGAAACGAAGCGAGTTATGGCGAAATACAGCCGCGGCGGAAAACGAGCAGGGGTGTACCGGTACACCTCTAATGTGTCTTGGTACACATTGGCAAATGACCCGGAACACAAAGTGTACCGAGTACATGTTCAAAGTGTGCACGGTACACATCACTGAAATGCCAGAATGTTTCTTTTTCTCCCCTTTTTCGCCCTTTCATCCATGGATCACTCTTATACTTCCCTTTTATCAAAATCCATTTAAATTCTTCTTATAATCTATCATACTCAATGGATATCTTCTTCCAAATTCTTTCTTGAATCACTTCAAAAACCATTCTAATATGGGTTAGCACCCATACACAAACCAAACATGATGTTTAGTTAGGGTTTATTCTAAACCCCCAGCTTCGAATTAACCATGAATCCATCCTAAAAGAGAGGATTCTATAGTTATCTTGTACCCATATGGGGTTTTATCAGCCTATTTTCAAGAATCCAAGGTTTGGATACAATTTTATCAAAACTAGCTTTGGAGATAATATATTCACCATACAAAGCCTTAAAATTCCATGTGATCCATACAAATCCAAGTTCCATACTGCTTTTGTGATCTTGGCTTCTCCTCTTCTTCTCTTCTTCCTCTTCCTCTTCTTCTCTCTTTTCCTCTCCTCTCTCTTCATTCACGTTTTTTGTGTTCTCCAAAATGAGACCAATTTGGTCTTAAATCCCATGTTTTACTAAGGCCATGTTTGGCCAAGTAAAAATCCATTTTTGCTTTAAGTTTTCATAATTGCATTTAAGCCCTTTGGTTCTTCCCTTTTTGAAATTCAAATTATGCCATATTCTAATTTGACCCATAATCTTCCTCAAATTCCACAATTACACTATAAATCTTATGCTTTTATGGCTTTTTATGTCCTAAAGTGGTAAAAGACCACTTTGCCCTTGTCTCCTAATATTCATTTCGGGTCTCTAATTTTTATTTGAAAATTACATCTTATTGAAACATAATATCTGCTATGGTCAAAAACTACTAGGGTATATTTCGGGGTGTTACATTTCACTTATGGGGTGGTCCGGTATTTATAGTGGATGATCATGACAACTTTCCTAATTGGATGGTGACAATGAATAGTATGTTTCCTTGTTGGAGGGTGATACGATATTTCTCCCATTAGGTAGGAGATTTTCTTTCCTTATCATAAACCGATTTATAAGGGATAATTGATGGGCAATAATTGGGAAATATCTTCTTTGCAATTGGTGAAGATTGGGTGTTTTCCCACTGTCTGGATTCAGCAGAACATGACCTTTTTAAAGGGACGAGTTGCGCCCTCGTTTGAACTTACAACTGAGGGATACCACTAAGGGCCTGTCATGCTGATCTTGAGCCCATTTTTAATCCCGACGTTTAGGTTTGTATTTTTGGCTGTCTTTATTATTTCAAACCATCGATTTACCCCCTGACCTTTGACTAGGGGCGTAGGCGAGGGGGCGTATCGCTTCTTGGATCAGGCTGATACCCATGTGGCTACTCAGGAAGGGTTTGATTAGGGCTTTGCCGTCGTCTCACGTCTTGTGATATGATGGCTTCTCGATTTCCACATTTATTTAAATTTGTGGCTCTTAGAGCACCCTTAAAAAACGTCCCACGGCCGTTTTCCTTTATTCAACTTGTTTTTGACTTTTCGCCTCTGCCAATTTAATTCTTCCTTTTTCCTTGTTTCTTGTCGACTAGTGTTGGGACTACTTTTGGTGGTCCACTGATATCTCGCTTAGAGGGCGGTGTCCCTCGTTTATTTAAGCCTCGTCGTCTTTTCTTCTCTCTGTCCTTTTGGTTTCGAAGTCATGCGAGGTTCTAAGGCACACGGTCGATTGGGATTCGCATTTCCTTTGATTTCTCTTTCTTCCTTGTAACCTGCGTACTCATGGGTCCTTGTCCTCCTCTGTTTTTTGCCCGTAGGGAGTGATCTTGCGAGCGTCCCAGTTGGTCGGGTGTGAAGGCAGCAACTTATTTGTGTGGTGGTTCATGGTGCCCACCAGGGAATAGCCTCCTTTTCCCCATAAATAAGAGACGAGAAAAATTAATGAAGTCGGTATTCATGACTCACGAATATTTGAGGGCTGCCATATCTGAGCCGTGAGGCGTGGGCCCAGCCACTGATCGGTCCGAGCCTTTTACGGTGAGATCTTTGCGGCCCGATATGGGCCCCAGTTTAGGAATCGGGGTTTGCCACGGCGTGCGACCACTCGTTGTTAAAGTGCACAAGATGGTGTGCTTTTGGTGGCGTTGAGCGACCTCAGCTTCCTTATCCTTTTATAAAGGGTCTGTAGCATTTCAATGTCGCCCCTCTCATTTCCCCGACTTCTAGGGTGTTACGGTGGGGTACGTTAGTGGATACAGGGACAAAGGCTTAGGTGTTCCCCATTATTGCCACCTTTTTAGACTAGCCGATTGTAAAGGAGCCGCGAAACTTTCTTTACCATATCTCAGCTCTAGCGCTAAGTTGATCTTCGGACCTTCCCTGCCGCGCGAGGATTACGGAAGGCGTTATTTTAATTGGTAAGGAGTCATTGGGAGTATAATCCCTTTGATCGAGATGACACCCTTGGCGTTCCTGTGATTAATGCTCAAAAAGTGCTATTTTGAACCCTGTTTATTTAAGGTTTTGAGCACTTTTTATGTACTAATCAGCGTAATTAACCCGATTTGCACATTAAAGTCCATATTTATTCTCTTGATCGCATTTTGTATGGCTAATTTTGTAGTTTACAAGTTATTTTTGCCAAAATTGTTGAGTCGATCAAGCCGCGAAGAATTCGAGTCGAACTTCGGCTATTCTTGGTCGAAGACGAGAAGAAAGAAGAGCGAAAATACAAGGAAATTGGAGCACTACGAAATTTGGTTTCTACGGCTTATTCATCACATCCTTATTCACCCCTCGGCCCGACATTCGCTTCTCTTGCGATTTGTATTTGTGACCTTTTTTGTTTCAATTTTTTGTTTCTTCCCATTTGTCCCTATAATAGTTAACTACTTTGTTCATTTTGGTAATTTGTATTGTTTTAGGGAGGCGATATTTAAAGCGACGAACATTGTAATGGGAACTTGACTTTTGTGATAGAATGCAGTGGGCGGCCGGTTTTCCATTTGCTTCCTTATTCATTTTCTTTCATTTCTTTCCACTTTCTCACTAGCGAACACCCTCAGGGATAATGACCGGAGGATGAGCAACTAGAACCCCTTTCTCGCGAAGGCAGAAGGCTACTAGGTGTTGGATCCTGGTGGGATGAGGTCCCTGTTTTCACGCGGTACTCTTGTCGATGCATTGCTCCTTTTAACTCTAGGTTTGGGTCACCGATTCATGTTGAATGGTCGATTACTTGGTAATCTTTAGTGCTCATAATGCTTATTACTAGATCTCGCGATGTTCATTAGTTATCATTTATTACCCATTGTAATGTGGTCGAGGGCTAGTTTGGTATTGAGAACATTAGTGTGATGAATGCCATTTTTAGGATAAAGTTAATAAGGGTTAGTTTTTATAGCTACATGAAGATCGGGTTCGGGGAGATGACTATAGGTCTCATCCTCTGTGAGAATGACCTAAAAACCCTCCCGAGTTGCCCTAGGATCCTAATCCCGATATCCGTGCTTGAGGAGATCACTTTTATTATTTTTCTTATTTTACTTTAGTTTATTTCTAGTTTTTCACAATGAAACCCCCTTATTTTACAAAACCTTAAATCAGTGAAATTCACCATTTTGAATCCTTTGTAAATCATTTTGTCTGAAGAAAACATCCACGAGATTCCGACCCTAGAGCCACTATCTTTAGGTAGCTTTGCTACGCGTTAAGAAGCCCAGGTTATAAATATTGTTGATTTCGAACTACTATGGCACGAGATCATCCTGCTTGATGCGGAGTACCCCAGAGAACCTCGTAGACTCTCCTTTGTTTTGGTCTTCGAGAGGTCCTTAGGATATTTCCCTAACATTGCTTTGGTAGTATAGCCTTTATGTGCTCGACCAGTCTCGATCTTGAGAGACGAGGAGGTGGAAGCGGAAGGCTGGTGATGCGCCCATGAGCTTATTAGAGCTCATCGGAGTTGGATATTCACGGAGGTGGAGTCCCAGTGCGAGGCTGCCAGAACTTCCTTTTAGATCCTCTCTCTCAGATGTGAAGCATCCGATCCCAAATCTTCCTCACCCAGTGTTTCGGGCCCCTTACTGAACTACCTTCCACAGGAGGCTTCGGTCCTCCACGGAGGTGCGAAAGAAAGAAAAGGAGCATGAAGCAGGGAAACCTCGAGCTATGGAGAGCTGTCCTCTGCTCGGGGAAAGACCACAAGGTGGGGCCTATAAGCTGGGGGGAGGAGGAGGATGAAGCCCCTTGGAGGTTCTCCTGTCTCGGTGCGGGTCCCACGTCGGCGCGGCTCCCCCTCTACTGATGTCGGACGAGGTGGCCAGGGGTGCGATCGCCTGGGAGTTTATAGGGGATGAGGACTCTTTGCTTTCTCATGCGGAGCTCGCTGCCGGGGTTGTTTCCTCCATCCTGCACAACTCCGACCTCAGAAGGGTGGGCGCCTTGCCCGTCGAGGAGGCTATGGCTCTTCTTCTTCAGGGAACCACCTCTGTATGTCCAAGTGCTTTCGTCGATCTTTTTCTTTATTATTTAAGTTCAGTTAACTGACTCCCTTTCTTTTTTTTCTTTTTTTTTTTTTTTCAGGTGGCTACTTATGCGAAAGGCTTAGCAAGGAGACCCGACCTTCAGGAGCTCCGCCAAGGCGGTGAGAAGTCTTACAAGGCTAAGGTTGCTTCCCTGACCTCCGAGAGAGCTAGTCTTCAGGCTCGAATAAGGGAATTCTTGGGAACTTGTGGAAGCCTGGTCGGCTGAAGCATGCCGACGGCGAAGGCGCGGGCGCGGGCGGGATAAGAAAATGAGGCCGGAAGGATGCGGTCGCCCGAAGACGAGGCTGCGGCTGGCCAAGAGGTGTAGGCCTTCAAGGGACACGTGGGCGGATGACGACTGTGAGTGTTTGCCGAGAGACTTCCGGTGACTTCTGTGGAAATGCTTGTGGACCGGTAGACGGATGGACCTTGTGGTGACTTTGGCCAACGGAGCCCAGTGATCGGCGAGCTCAAGGTGAGGCAATAATACCTAATAGGGCCCTCGGGTGAAACGCCTTTCAAACGTCGAGGCTTCAGAGCTTTCGGACACAGGTTCGACATCGACTTTACGATGAGGAGGTTGAAGGATCTATCTGAGGCTTAGTTGATGCAGCGCCTACAGGTTTCAGTGGGTCCTTGACTGCTCTCGCCCGCCATTCTGGTTCCTCCCGGGCTGTTCTTCGTCTACCACGCAAATTCACTTTGATTCCTCCACTTGAAGTCGGGCCCAACGCCAAAGCTTAGGCCTCTTTTTCTTTTTTTTCTTTTTGCCATCCTAGCCGGAGCCCGGCTTTTGTATTGCTTCGATTTTAATTATTTACTGATATTCCACGATCCACGATTAATTCCTTCGCCCTTTCTCCCCTAAGCCACTGATTGAATTGCTTGGTTTTCAAGCCACGAGGTCTTCCTAGAGTAGTTATGTTCCGCAATTTAAGCTGTTGGGCTTTTGAGCGCATGGCTCCATGGCTACTTGGCCTTTTTGAGCTGTTAAGCTCTGTGAACTGAGCTTCTGGGCTCCTGAGCTACATGTCTGCATACTGACTTTTGAGCCTGCAAGCTTCCGAACCGAGCTACATGGCTCCGTACTACTTGGGCCTTTTGAGTCAGTTACGCCACGCAACTTAGCTACTAGGCTCCCGAGCTTACATGGTCTATGGCTACTTTGCCTTTTTTTTGAGCGCCGTTGCTTCCGCAACCGAGCTACTTGGCTCCCGAGCTACATGGCTACGTGACTACGTTAGCCTTGAAGCAGTACGCTCTACGAACCAGCCATCGGGCTCCTCGAGCCAAGCATGGCTCTCGTGGCTACGTGGCCTTGAGTTTAAGCCCAAACCAGCTAATGGCTCCTGAGCTACATGGCTCCGTGGCTACTTGGCCTTTTTGAGCTGTTAAGCTCTGCAAACTAAGCTACTGGACTCTTAAGCTACATGGCTCCGTGGCTACTTGGCCTTTTTGAGATGTTACGTCCGCAACCGAGCTACCGGTTCCTCGTGCATGGCCCGTGGCTACTGGGCCTGAGCCGCTACGCCCGCAAACAAGCCATGGCCTCGTGGCTACTGGGCTTGAAAGGTTACGCCCGCAGCACCAGCCATCAACCCTAAGCCATATCTTCGTGGCTACTGGCCTTTGAGTCGTTACGCCCGCGACTGGAGCACCGGGCCTGTTACATGGCCCGCGTGGCTACTTGGCCTGAAGCCATTACGCCCGCGAACCGAGCAACCAGCCCTCGAGCCATGTGTCACGCCCCACCCCGCCCTGCGCTACCGACGGTGCGCTGCATTGTGTCAACTGACTTTAACCTGCTTTCTTTATCAATGGTGGGCCCGCATAGGCAATTTCATGGCAAACAAAACTTTCATATACATATAAGAACAAGCACCGCAATGGTGTTCACAATCCTGTACATATTCAGAGACCCATTACTTCTACATATACAAATCTTACTTATTACAAAACTTATACCTACACATATTCCAAAATACAGAGATTGCAGAGATGCAAGAGCACCATTCAGCTAGCCTGTCACGATGCGGGCTGTCTTATCCTCTATCCTTGTTCGAAGATCACACTGGATTAAAACTCCTGCGCTGTTTACGCTTAGTGGGAGACATATACATTTTCTATATATTTTGGAATATATAAATGGGAGACGAAATTTTTTTAAGTGGGGGAGAGTTGTAACGCCCCAAAAATACCCTGGAATTTTTATAATAAAATTTATTATATATTCCGGGTATAATTGGGCCAACTTGGGTATTTTTCTGGGAATTGTTAGACGAATATTGATTAAATGATTGAATCCGAAATAAACCCAAGTGAAAAGAGAAAATATGGAAATTGAAAACGGGACCTAAGGGGCCACCAAATAAGCTTATATGTCTAAGAAAATAGGAGACTTAAAATGAAAAATAGAGAAACGGAGGGGACCTAAATATAAAAAAAAATAAAGAAAAGAAAAAAAAAATCAAGGAAAGGGCGTGGCATAGGAAAGTGGGAGGAAGTTTCCTTTTAAAATACGATTTAGAGGATCCATAAGAAAAGGTTATAAAAATTGAGGTATTTTTGCAGTGAGTAAGCCTCACTTCTCTCTAGATTCCCAACGATCAGCCATAGAATCCCAGGCGGCAAGAGGAAAAGTCCTTCCTCGTGACAAGAAACAAAAGTAGAGACCAGACCCGGGAAGTTTCGACAACTCCATGTAGGTCTTCCCACCACGTGAGTCCTTCAGAAAGTTGTAGCCACATCAATGAACTTGATGTTAGGCTAATCTCCCACCTGACCTCTGTAGATTAAAGTTTATAACCCTTTTACTTAAGGTCAAATTAATTAATCCTGGCCGGCTGGCTTCGCCAATTCAATAACTAGTTTGGACCTAGAACGGCTTCTTGAGTGCTAAATAAAGGGAATCTGAAGTAAGTCCTTCTGAAGCAGCCACGTCCGGAACTTGATGCAAGCTAATTTCAATTGACCTCAGAGACCAAGTTATGGTCTTACTCGAATACCAAACGGCGAAGGGTCACCCATAGAGGTCACAGGATTCCTCGCCCCCGAAGAGCTCAACTCACATGCAAGAGCTCAACTCGCCATGCATAGCTGAGCCTGGCCACTTCAAGGTGTACCGTCGCCCAGTCAACTCGTCAAGATCGATCGCAAGATGACCTCCTAACTTCTATATCATAACTTCTTCTGCCTCGAACTCCGATTCGAGTGTTCTCGACCTTGCAGAAGCCCATTGAGTCAAGAATCCAACTATGCCCGAGGGAAGATATTAGATGTTAGGACCAAGGTGTTAGACTGAGCTCACTTCGCAGCTCATCGCTTCCAGGTCACTCGTCAAGATCGACCGCATGACCTCCAACTTCTGAAGGTCATAACTTCTTCAATTCGAACTCCGATTCGAGTGTTCTTGGGAACCATGGAAAGCCCATTGAGTCAAGAATCCATCCATATTCCCGAGGAAGATATTAGATGTCGACTGAGGTGTTAGACTGTTTGGGTCACTCGCAAAGCTTCTGTGAGTCAGTCAATTGTCAAGACTGACTGCGCATGACCCTCCAACTTCTATGGTCATAAATTTCTTCGGCCCCCGAACTCCGATTCAAGTGTTCTTGGACTCTATGGAAAGCCCATTGAGTCAAGAATCCATCCATATGCCTGAAGAAGATATTAGATGTCAGACCGAGGTGTTAGATTGAGCTCGTCACTTCAGTGCAACTCGTCACCCAGTCGCCATCAAGACTGATCACAAGATGACCCCAACTTCGAAGATCATATCTCCTTCGTTTGAACTCCGATTTGGGTGTTCTTGGACTCTATGGAAATCCCATTGAGTCAAGAATACATTTATATTCCTGAGGAGTATATTAGATGTCAGACCTGAGGTAAGAAACAAGCTCATCCAGTCAGTCAGCTCGTCACCAGTCAGCCTGTCCGGGCTTGATTCACACTACCTCCAATCCTGGTCATATATCCTTCGTCCGAACTCCGATTCGAGTATTCTTGGACTCTATGGAAAGCCCATTGCGTCAAGAATACATTCATATTCCTGAGGGGGATAGAAGATGTTTGACCGAGGTGATAGATCGAGCTTGTCCAGGCCAGCCCGCCGCTCGTCCGTCTGTGATTTGATCGAGTATGACCTCCAACTTCTAAGGTCATATTCCTTCGTCCGAACCCTCGCTTGGTGTCTGCGGACTCTATGGAAAGCCCATTGAGTCAAGAATTCATCATCTATATATAGCTTGTTGAATTTGGAAATCATATTAATCTCTAAAATCAATCCAACCAAAAACTACTAGTACGCACGAATAATATTGTTCTTTAATGGTTTCAACAGGGGAATTCAATGAGAGGAGGAAAAAGCTAAATCGAGATTGAGATTCCAGGGATTGAATCAAAGTGCAAAGATTTCATTGTTCTACCGAATTTATTCCGTTTCAAGTTTTTGCATGTTTGTTCTAAAAGCATATTTATTTGATTTAATTGAGCCTTGAGAAAAGTGATTGTGAAATGTTTGCATATAAAAATTGCAGGATTATTGAAAATAAACTATTTATACAAGCGTACATATGGTACTATATTTTGCTATAAAGGATTTGAATGCCCTTAATAGAATGTTAACTGTTTATTTCGCATTAAGGATAGATTGGTATACCAATAGGGTCAAATAGCGCATTCACGAACTATTGTGGTTGATGTGTCACCCGATCGCCAGCCCCGGACCAGACGGCAGTGTTCACTATTTGATTGTTTATAAATCCAACAGCAGCCCAAATGGGACCGCACTGCATATTATAAAACCATTTGATAATCACCCGCAGCCCCGGGGCCGGGACCGTGCCGGTGACTCGATATCCTCGTATATCGAAGACTTAGGTTAAACTCGTATGGGCATAACCGAATTGATTACAATTTGAATCGACGCAAGATAACCAATTGACATTTTTCGTAATCAATCAATGACAGAATCGAATCGAACCGCATAATCAATTGGATTTGGTAATCTCGAATTTGAACTTTGGGAGCATATTTGAATCGGGATTTGAGATTGTGAAATATTGATTATGAAAATAGTATTTTTTGGATGATCAATGAACTATAATCAGATCGATATATATAACAAAGTATATGTATCAGATTACATTGATCATCCAAAGATTTGAAAATTCAATTATTAAATTGCATGAATTGATTTAAGCCGAACCGAGGAATGGATTTAGAGAGAACCACTAAGCATGAAAATGCTTAGCGATGGTTTTACCACGCGTAGGTACCCGAGGGATAGGCAGCGATCAAAGCTACACCTCCAGACTTTATAGTAGCCAAGTCATAAAAGATGAAATTCTGAGTATGTCTTACATGCATTCATTCT
Organism: Tetrastigma voinierianum; assembly: GCA_016808115.1. Taxonomy (NCBI): domain Eukaryota; kingdom Viridiplantae; phylum Streptophyta; class Magnoliopsida; order Vitales; family Vitaceae; genus Tetrastigma; species Tetrastigma voinierianum. Next base: position 79,492 of record JAEQBH010006059.1, on the reverse strand, counting down.
ATGCTTTTGGATATTAATATTTTGTAAAACAATTTGAACTCGAACATCTATTTTGTAAATAATTTTGAAAAGGCTCAATGCCTTCATTGTAAATGTATTTTTGCTTTAAAGTTAAATGTATTTTGTTAAATATAAAATGTCATGGCTTGCCTAAATTTTGAAATCGCTTTCGCAAAGATATGATTTTGAGTGATTGAGTGATTTTAGTGGCATCCCGGACTCGGTCGATCCGCCCAAACGGGCCGAGCCTGCAAGGCGCCACGTCATCTTGTACTTTTCATATAATCGTATTATCATATTAACTCTTCTCGATAATTTTACATTCTTATACATTTTCATATATCATGTCGACTTATAATCTCATGTTACGTAATCCTATCACGCATAACAAAGGCTATGCTTCTCGACTACTGCATCCTTTTCACATGTCATATTCAAATCACTTGTTTTATGTTTCATGCCCGCATAAAACCTTAGAAGTGGATAAAGTAACCATAAAGGCCTGGCTGCTCTATACTCACTGCATTTAAACAAAGGGGTCTATAAGGTCCGGCGCCGTTATCATCGCACGAGACAATGACCACCAAGGGCTCGAAGGCACTGTAATGACCTAAACGGTCAATTGATCAAGATGTCGCGTAATTTGTTTTCCCTAATAGGCATGCCCATCTATCCTCACTGTGCTCTAAGTGCATAATCCATTTTATTACATTTTCGCATATATCTCATATATATGAATAACTATTGTTACTGCGTATGCCGATGAGATATACACTATTATTTATTTCTCGTCGTAATACCTTCACATATTTCTAGCTTCGTATTGTTGTTCCTATATTTCTTACAATACGTATATTCATATCTTTTTCTATCATTTAGTTTTGTCTTCGTATCATATATGTAATCCTATCATATATCATGAATGCATCTATGCACTCTTGTATTCATATATTCATATATATCTTTATCTATTCATATCCCTTATATCATTTATGCATCATATCCTTTATGCATTTCTATCATGATTTAGCTATTCATGTACTTTCTATATTTCTATCATGTATGCTTACTCATTCATGTGTTCCCATCATGTTCCATCTATTCGTTTATGTATGACAATCATATATTCATATCATATACTCTTATATTCATATCATGTCATCTACTTGTAACATCTTATATCTTGTTAACTTATATCTTCATGTACTTTATCAGACTATCATATCTTATGACATATACCTATACATTCCTATACTTATACGCTTTTCTTTACAGATTTATCATAATGGCCCTATCTCCCGTGAGTACAGAATGCAGACTCTTCCTTTGATACCCGTAGGTACTTTTCTTATCTATGCTCCTTTACATATCAAATCTACATATATTGTTATTTCTTGTTCATATCTACATCATTTCTTACCATGTATTCCAATTAACTTTAATCAAGCGATTAGTACACTTGGTACAACAATTCAATTTTCAAACAAGATGTGGGCACTAAATGCCATTAAATAGAATATGGTTAGATTCTAGACTCAATGAGCTTTCCATAGAATCTAAGAATACCCATAACGAAGTCCTAACAAAGGAGTTATGCAAGTTGCAAGCCTTGAAGAAAATCAGCAACTTGCAGCAGCAGCAGCAGCCACTGTCTTTTGTCATTTTCGGGTGTACTATAAGCTCAACATTATATCAATCTATATATGGATATATTCTAGACTCAAAGGGCTTTCCATAGAGTCCAAGAATACCGATTTCGGAGTCCTACCGAAGGAGTTATGCAGCAAAGCCGTGAAGAAAAATCGCACTTTGCAAATAATTCCTCAAGCAGCAGAGCAAACAGCAGCGCTCACCGTCTGTCATTTCGGGTGTACTATAAGCTCAATATTATATCAATCTATAAATGGATAGATATCAGACTCAAAGGGCTTCTATAGAGTCCAAGAATACCCACAATCTGAAAGTCCTAACGAAGGAGTTAGCGTTGCAAGCCGTGAAGAAAAATCGTAAAGAACTTGCAAAGACTCCGCAGCAGCCCACCGTCTTTTGTCATTTTTGGGTGTACTATAAGCTCAATATTATATCAATCTATAAATGGATATATTCTAGACTCAAAGGGCTTTCTATAGAGTCCAAGAATACCCATAACGAAGTCCTAACGAAGGAGTTATGCAAGTTGCAAGTCGTGAAGAAAATCAAGAACCCAGCACTCCGGGCAGCAGCCCACTGCCTTTGTCATTTTCGGGTGTACTATAAGCTCAATATTATATCAATCTATAAATGGATAGATTCTAGACTCAAAGGGCTTTCCATAGAGTCCAAGAATACCCATAACGGAGTCCTAATGAAGGAGTTATGCAAGTTGCAAGCCGTGAAGAAAATCAAGAACTTGCAAAGACTCGCAGCTAGCCAGCACAGCAAACACTGCCTTTGTCATTTTCAGGTGTACTATAAGCTCAATATTATATCAATCTATATATGGATAGATTTTAGAATCAAAGGGCTTTCTATAGAGTCTAAGAACACCCAAAACGGACTTAGGACGAAGAAGTTATGGCCGTCCGAAGTTGGAGACAAAAGCAGAAAAATCCGCTTCCGTGAATAAAGACTCCACGCCAGCGCACGTAACATTTTCTCACTTTCTCGCCTTGTATTTTCATTCCTCAAAACCCCAAAACTTACTCTAAACTTCTAAACACATCTTATGGACTATAATCAACTCAAGGACTTCCTTGATACATATCTTAAAATAACCCTTGCTTAAACCCGAACACACTCAATCTCTAGTGGTTAGGAGTAGTTTCCCTCAAAAACCCTAGAAAAGAAATTCCATAACTATCTTTACATATCTTTCTTCCAATTAGGGTTAATTTCTTAACCCACAAAGGGAAAACTCACTTTTATACACCACACCAATATGGAGTTCAAGATGGACTTACCAAACCCTAACATGAACAACAAAGGATTCATGGGTAAACCCATGCTTATCCTTACAAAACTCATATTGCATACAAAACCACCCAAAACTGGTCTAAAAACCAAGAACATCATACCTATTCCAAGTTAGGGCTTCATTAAACCTAAAATTCATCAAAGAAGGGGGGTTAGGTTTCATTAAGAATCCATACAACCCAAACATGTATCCTTACATTTGCATAAATTCATACTAGAATCCATACAAATTTACATACGAGGTTGATTTCATACTTTTGGAAAACTTCTTCTTCTTCTTCTTTCTTTCTCTCCTCTTTCTCATCCGATTCTCTTTTGTTCCTTTCGGGAATGAGAAAATATCTCATTCCAAAGACCATTTTGGTCTTATCCTCCCATTTTACATTTTGGTCCTTCTATTCTTTCTAAATTCTATTCCCTCTTTTCTCAAATTCCATAATTGCATATAAACTTATTGTTTTATGCCTCTCATATCCTCAAGTGGTAAATGACTAATTTACCCTTAGCTTTATTATTAATTTCAGGTCTCTCTTTTTATTTCCCGATATTCATTTTAGCTTTTATTATATCCTAAACATGTTCAAAAACTGCTAGGGTATATTTCGGGGTTTTACAACATGGCTTCATGGCTACTTGGCCTTTTTGTCTTCCTTCTATCGAGCTGTAGCTTTAATGAGGATTTGCAGAATTTGAACGACTATGCGACTTCCCAAGTGCCCTGGCTCCCTTATAAATAGCGACCCCTCTGTGATGGCGCTTACGCTTCCAACCTTCTTCCTTTTTTAGGCATAGTCGGAGTTTACGCATGATGAAGGCCAGACGACATCATTGCGTGAGGTCCTGCTCGCGATCACGACGTTTGGTTCCGATGGTCTATTGCTTATAGGAGTTGTGTTTTTCCCTAGTTCCTCCCTGCGGAGTTATGTTGTTCCCGCCTATGTCCACGATGAACTATGCTAGGAACGATCCGGAGGGGGCGGTGTACATGAAAACTTTTAAAGATTCTCTCTATTTTTTCCTCTTCTTCCCTTTCTCCTTTCCTTCCTTTTCCTTTCCTTCTCCTTCTCGTTTCCTCGCACTCTCTCTTCTTTCTCTTCCCTTTCCCTTTCCTTTCTTGAGATTTTTGTCTTTTGTCGCGACAGGTGTAGGCGATGTGAAGGAACTTACTTCGCTTAATTGTGATTTTGAGATGCAAAGGGTGATTTTTGTAATCCGGGGTGGTCAGAATTTCTATGTAATGAAATTTTAGCCCAACAGTTCCTTTTAACAAAGAACAACTGCGGACTATGTGCTTCTTCCACCCCGCCCCCAGTCGTGGTCTCGCTTTATCATCAGAATCTATTGCTCGGGTCTACCATAACATCAAACGAATAAAAATGGAAATAGGAAAGTGTTATTTGAAATCGTGGATGGTGGACCTTTTATTACGTACTACGCTTTCTTGTCCTACCGGTAGAATCGCTTGAGATGTTCAATGCTCCATGAGTAAAGGTTCTTCATTCCGCTTGGAGCCCAGGCCAAGCTGCCTGGGATTATGCAAGATATGATGTAACACCATCCCGAGTGCATGCAGACTTGATACTGTGAGGGGTGTATAAGAGTACTCAAGGGTCACATTGTAATATTTTTGAGATGAAATTATGAAATGATAATTTAGAAACCCTAATGTGTAATAAAGGTACAATTGTCATTGAGCAAAAAGGATATGAAAAGCATTAAACATGTAGAGATGGGCCATAATAGAAATAAAACAAGTTACAAGTGCAATATTAAAGAATTAAGGACCAACTTGCAAATTAGAGAATTTTGAGGCTATAAATAGCCAGAGTGAGACAAACCAAAATCATATTTTAATCCATTTAGTTAGGGCAAAACGTAGAGGGAGGAGAATAGAGGGAAGAAGAGCAAGGAAGAGGAAGAGGGAGAAGAAGAAGGAGAAGACCAAAATTCAGGTATGTGTTTGCCTTTGAATCATGGGTATTTTGACTCTTAAGGTTTGGGTGATGGAGATTAGTGGCTCCTTTGGTCTAGGTTTTGTGCAAAGATCACATAAACCTTTGAATTGTTGGGGTTATGAGAGTAAAACCCAAATTGGTGGAAAATAACCATGGAATCATCACATTTATGTGGTTTTATAAAGAATTGGTGGACCTTAGATAGAGTTCTTGGATTTTCACTTGTGGTTTTCAGGGTTCGAGGTTCCAAAGCACCAATTCAAGTGTTGTGGAGTTGTTTTTGACATTTCATGATGATTCTTGAGGTGTTATGAATTATAGAAGTTGTATGAAGTTGATTGGTAGCAAAAGTGGCAAAAAGAAGCAAATCTGGGCAATTTCCGGAGGGTGTACCGGTACATGTAATAGGTACCAGATGTGTCACTGGGGAGGCCAACATGTACCGATACGTCCAACATGTACCTAAGACATGCCAACAAAATGCAACATGTACTCTACATGTCCAACATGTACCTAAGATGTCCAAGGTGTACCGATACATGCCAACAAAATGCAACATGTACCGGTACATGTCCAGGGTGTACCGGTACATGTGAGCCCAAAATGCCCAGAATGCTATGTTTTTGTGTAATTAAGCCCGAATTCGTACACCGATAGTTTAGGAACCTTATTAAATGATTAAGATAGGTTCGAATAAGATTAGGACTTGACGAAAAACGAGGTAGACTCGCCTCGGTTTTCGCTTGCCTCTCACGATATCTCGCTGAGTGTGACTAAGTCTAGGAGTATGTTAAGTTATGCGAATTAAGTGACATTAATTGCAGTCGGTTGAGTGTGTAGGTTAAAAAGCAAAGGCGGGAAAAGTGTGGAATCGTGCTCTCAAGTTTAGCAAGCAAAAAGGTGAGTGTAAAAATGATATTTTGACAATTGAGTTTTAAAAGTGAATGGTTTTAATGTTAAACTGAAAAGTTTAATGGAAATGTTTATATAAATGTTAAGGCATATGAAGTAATTTTATCTTGCATCCAATATATATATATATATATATATATATATATATATATATATATATATTAAATTATATATGTATGCATGTGTTAAGGCATTATGGAAGTTTAAAAATGTGTAAAGAATGCATAAATGTATAAATAATAAGTAAATGGTTTAAATGATTAGAAATGTATTTTTGAAGAAAGGTTTTGCCGATGGTTACCTAACCATGTAATTTGTTATAGTACGATATCGGGTGAAGTACTTTAAAGCGTATAAGGATTTAGGAGTAAGATTATAGGTTACTAGCGGGGGAGGGGAAATAGGTGTTTAGAGTAATATCCTTACACATGATAAAGTGCTATGGCGGAACCACATGCAAAGCGTGAGTTTCTCGCAGCGTAGTGGTTATGGCTGGAATGAGGCTGTCCCTCCTTAGTCAATACCGGAAGGCGTTCGGTATGTTTATCCCACAGGGTTCATCAGGAAAGAAAGGAAATAAAGAGAAAAAAAAGAAATAAATAAAAATAAATAAAAGAAAAGAAAGAAAGAAAGAAGTTTAAGGCATAAATTGATTGTTAATTGTATAAGTATTTATTACTTTCTTAATTCTTGAAAAGGGTTATCTAAATAAAATGTACACTCCTTGAGCTCCTTTAGCTTATTCTTCCGTATGTTTAAAAAAACCATTTTGGGAATCGAGACGGGTGTCTTGGTGAGCATCCCCCTGTGATGAGTCGAGCCATCGGGGAGGCAGCGCGTAATGGCTTTGCATTGTATATATATTTTGCATATTATATATTGAATATTTTGTCATGTATATATGTTTATATGTATATATTTTGAAAATGAACTCATTGGGCTTTGATCCTCGGTGGGCGAGTACGTAGGAGGTCGCTTAGAGTCAGACTGAAACCAATCCTTTTATAAAATTGTGCATAAATTGAAGAAAGGTTTGAATGTTTTAGCGATTTAAGTGAATAAATGTATATGTGTATATATTGTGCTTGATTGAGTTGTGGAGCGAGAATTCAGAAACGGAAGTTAAATTGAAAGATTAGAAGTGTTTTTAAATGTTTCCACGAGGTTTGCAAATTTGGGAAAGTCCAGAAAACGAGAGAAACTACGGTCGATTCTTACGAAAAATCTAAGTGTTTGAAAAGAAAAAAATAAAATAAAATTTTCATAAACTTAGCATTATTTTCTAGATATGTAAAGGATTGTAAAGGGGTTCGCTCCATGGATTTTATTTGATTGTTTTGAGGAAAAGTTTATGTCAGATTGGGTGTCGGAGGTCTCGAGGTTTCATGGGGTTAATCGAGGTTGGGATGCGGCTTCATATGATGTAAGGCCCTTCCCAATTAGGTCCCAACTTCCCATGTGAGGGGTCTTTCCTTGCTAGCAAAAGTTTTTTCAGAACTAGGTCACGACATAACTCCTGGGCTTGACCCACAGTGCGTAATACCTCATTGTCTTCTGTGATAGTCTTATACGGCAGGACTTGCTCGCGTTTTTCTTCTATGAGATCCAGGTTTAAGCGAAGAGCCTTCTCGTTGTGTTCGATGTTTGCTAGTTCAATCCTTGGAGATTTTGGTCAGGCCTCGACGGTCTCTTGCTTGATGCAGGCCGGAGCGAACGAGGTTTCTGGTCGCCGACAGCGTGGTTATGCGCCATAATACCTCGGTACTCTGCCCGTTTGCTTTTAGGTCTTCCCGAGTTTGGTTTTGAGTCTTGCCTTCTGATCCCTTATAGTGACTTGGCTTGCCCGTTGAATTTGCCGGATGGTGAGGGGCAGTAGTAGTTCTTAATTGAGCTCGGTAAATCGCGTAGGATTGTCGGGTGTTTCCCATTGTCATACAGGGACCTCGAGATCCCAATCTACGTATTATAAAGCAGGGCGGTTGCGTACCATCTGTTCTGTGATCGTTGCCAAGGGCTCGGCTTCGGCCCATTTGGTAAATGATCCACGACCTGATGATAAATTTGCATTAGCCCATTTCCCGATAGGTGAGATCCCGATATGTCTAGCCCCATTGTTGGAAAGGCCGGGGCTTGTATTTGTCGTTAATAACCCACCCGGATGGGAGATGAAGATATCTTGGCATGCTCTGACGAAGCTTTGCATTTTTAACCCAGTTATGTAGCGTCTTTAAGCATTGTGGGCGATGGTACCCACACTTGTAGTGTTTTTCTGCGAGGTTCGAACTCCGTGTGGTTGCCACATATGCCCTGATGTACTTCCACGAGTATGTAGTTGGCGTCTTCACTTTCCTATGCATAAGAATGGGCGCGAAAAGCCTCACTTATAAAGGGTTCCCAGGTAAGGCAGTGAACCTTGCAGGCCTCGCTCTGAGCTTAGGACGCCTCCTTTGGGTGGCTGCGATTTACCATCTGCAGTAATCCCCGGATGGGGTCCATCCGACTCGGTTGAACATCCGCAGGGGAGACTTCTGGATTCTTAGAGCGGCTTATTGAGGGCTTTGGTAGGTGCTCGATAGGTGTCAGTGCGCCAGTCTTCTTGTGGTGTGGCCGAGTTTTGCGAGGCATCATTTCGGGAATTCTCCGATCTTGGTACATGTTTAACCTGAACTCATACGAACTTCTTGATCAGCTCTGATACCTTTTTTAGATATAGGATCATCTTCTCACCTATGGCCTTGTAGGAGTCTTCTATCTGTTTTACCACCAGTTGGGAGTCATTGCTCACCTCTAGCTGATCTGCTTCCATGAAGTGGGCGAGGTTGAGTCCAGCTAAGACCGCCTCATATTCGGCCTTGTTATTGGAGGCTCGGAAAGCGAACAGTACTCGTGTCATCCGTTTGAGAGGTCAGGGATCAATCACCGGCACCTTCAGGTGTTAGCGTGTGACGGATAATTTCGGATGGGGAGTCGGGTGCGATTGGGTAACCTACGTGAAGCTGCTTATTTGGAGTAGATTATATGATGAAATATGCGAATCGCCGCTTTTACTGTGTCCTTGGTTTGTACGTCTTGGAATTCACTCGGCTCCATAGCCCTTCATTAGCCGGGAGGTTTTCTGGATTTATGCGTGTTGCTTAAGTAGATATTCGGTTAGGACTTGGCCAGTTGTAACCCGGAAATAAGGTCGGAGTTTTGGATGTAGTTACGATACCCGGGATCGGCTTTTCCATCTTTGGGTACCTCTCTTACGCACTCCCCTCAAAGGCTCGGTACCAATAGTGAATGATTTACTACACACATCCCATTCTACCAAGGCGGCACTAGTTGCAAAGTTTGAAGCTTGACGGTGAAATTGAGGGTTCTCCCTCGGAAGGGCTTACAGTGTTGATCAGACAAAACACATATGATTTTATGGCGTTATTACCAAGGACTATTGTCTAATCCCTGACAATGATGCCAATAAGCTTGTTGCGTGAGACCAAATGACATTTGCAGGTTTACATACAAAATTACCTGCAGGGAATGCCACCACATCTAATCTGAACAATCTTACGATAAACTTATTGACATTATACTATATAAACCAAAAAATCTCCTAGAGTAAATCATTTTCAAAAGTTTAGTTTTAATGATACCAACAAGTGTTGCAGGTGACAAGTAATAAAATGGATTTAAGTCGGATATCGATCCCACGAAGTCTCAGGGTACAAATCAACTACCACACATTGCCTGATTTCCATCTTATTTAGACCGCTCGTGATAGTAAGATCCGGCTATTAAGGTCTTTGGAAAAGTGCAACAGAATCAAGGAAATAGCGAAATGAACAATAAACTTGAATATAAAGAATAAGAATAATTAATAGTTAGGAAAATGAATAGAATTGAATAATTATCGTTTGGAGAAGCATCGAATCGATCTTATTGTGAAATTATCAATTCTATTGTCAACATAAATTTTGTATGAATTTAAGTTTCAAAAATCTGTCGGCGTTAATAGTTGTTTGGGATCTCTCCGCACTTCATTTCATTATCTAATTTTGACTGATTCTCGAATACGAGAATTAGATAACTCTGCACTGCGAAAGGGACTTCCTAATTAAGGTATTTTTCTTTTGCGATACTTCATACCCATTTTATGGTGTACACCTTAGCTCCCCGAGTTATCGGTCCATGAGAGGATATACAGCTTCCAGTTTACTCTTCCTCCAATTAAAATAGATCACCCTCTCCTTGATTAGATCTCGTGGCTGCCAGGATTAGCTGCTTATTCGAATTGAGGTGAACTCTGCCTTGTTTAAATTGATAACTCATTATTTCGTTCTTGAGATTTCAAGTGAGAAGGATTTATCGGAAGTAAACTCCGCAAGCTCATTAGATCTCTAATAGCGGATTAATATACCTTCAAAGAAATATTCATAACTCCCGGGTTGTCATCTGTGTCACTTAGAGGACCTCCTTGAAATCGAATGATAGAAGCGGCTTCTTATCTGACTAGTATTAGATAAATATAATCCATATGTAAATCATTAATGTGAAACCATATTCTCTGAAATAAATAATAGAGTCATTCGCATTAACATTCCTCTTAATGATTGATTACCAATGCTATTACCTCATTCTTCTGATCATAAGAATACGTTTGTAGAGATTCCATAAACTTATCTGGACTTTCAGCATTCCCAGTATTTAGAAAAAATTAAATTATTCATTTTTATTCACATGAACATCCATTCGAGGAAATAAAAGAAAACTAGAGCGATAAATCCTAATCTAATCTATCCATATTAAAAAGAAAAGGAAAGAAAGAAAACTAAAAAAATAAAAGAAAATAGGCATTTATCGGACCTCGTCTTGTGGCCGTAAGCTACCTTCCTCTTACGGATAATTTAGTATTTATAGGGTTTTTCCAATAGGCCACTAATTCGATGCGGTCCTTATTGGATTCAAGAAAGTTAGTTGGCCCGTGTTCACCAGTTGAAGTCGCGACCGCAATTCCTTGCGCGACGTCATCACGTCTTCAGCGACCTCGATCTCACGTCGCGACCTTAGCTTCTTGTCTATACAGTCTTAACTGATCATTAGTGATGTCGCGACATCATTCTCTTGTCCGCGACATGAAACACTTCTTTTGTAGGCTTCACATATTTGCTCACGATGTCGCGGCGTCATTCTCTTATCGTGACATCGGCCGATGAAATGCATCTTTCCGTGATATCTTACGTGCTGTGACATCGATCTCTTATACGGCATTACTTTTATGGGCTTCATCCTTATTTGGCGGAGTCTAGGTAGCGACTTGATCTCTGATAGCGACATCGACTAATGGGGTTGTAGTCTTCACTTAGTGGCTTTTGGTGTCGTGACTTGACCTCTTGTTGTGACATCAACTAAATAAAACTGTTTGTCGACAAGTCTTACGATGTCGCGACATTGATCTCTTGTCGTAGCCGGCGGTTCATTTCTTTTGACTTTCATCGAGCTCTGATGCTTCGCAACGCCGATCTCTTGTCACGACATCGCTTAGTTCTGGGCGCCGACTGATTTATTCTTGGTGTCGCGGCAACGACCTCTTGTCGCGACATCTAGTCACGCCCTTTGCATATTTCAGCGGGTAAACTACTTGATACGCCGACCTCGATCTCGCGTCGCGGCGTCGGCTCTGTGCCTGCGACGTCGACTTGTCTTGGGATGTGGCGACATCAATCTCTTGTCGTGACATCCACTAAATGATCTGCGAGGTTTCGTGGTTTCTCATGGTGCTTCAGCGACATCGATATGTTGTCGTGACTTTGCGATTACTACATGTGATCTTATCGCCCACTTGTCTTTCCTTTGATTTCTCTTGCCGTCGCGACATCCAATCCCTTATGCATTGACATGTTCCATGTCTCGCGGCTTTGAAGCGTAGTTCACGATGTCACGACTTGATCTCACGTATAACCTCGGCTCATTTCTTTCGCGGCTTTCTCGCGAAGCGATCAGTGCATTGACCTGATATCTTATTATCATGTCGCGACGCATCGGAATACCTTCAATTTCTCGATGTCGCGACCTCATGGCGGGCCCGTAACCCCCAGCGCAACATAAGTTAGCCGGTTACTTTCATTACGCCTGCTATTTTACGCATTTTTACTCTGCGATTCTTGCATTTTCTTGCATTTCTTCTTTCTTTTATACTTCCTGCAAAATACCAAATTTGTGGGTTTCTTAAATATCTCTGCGTCTTAATTATTCCTTTTTTCATTAAAATCAATCAGAAAAATGGACTAAAAATAGATGACTTTCGGCTCATGAGCTCCCTGACAAGTTTTGCTTGTCACCAAACGAAAACGAAAAATTGTTTGTCCTCAGAGCAAAATAAAGAAAAAAATTTTAAGGACATTTTTCTACGGTTGTTACGCGGTGGTTCAATTTAATTGCAATCTGAGGTATACCAATTTTAAATGCATCTAGCTTCAAAATGGAGTTCGAGGTTGGTCTACACTCTTTATACTATGCAAAACTATTCTTGAAATTAATTTTACAAACAACATATTCATTGGATCTGTTGAACAATAGATTATTTTCCTTTCTCATTTCCTCTTGAGTCATTTAACTCCACAAAGTCCTTCTAATTTGATTGTTTCTATTCTTCAATTCCATAGGCTTGTTTTTCATATTGATCTCCATGTGTAGATGATTTCGACCTTGAATCGTCAGTCTTTTGGGTTTTTTATTGTTAGGCACAGGTAATGGTGGAAGGAATTTTAGGTTCGAATTGCTGAACCTTTTCTCTCCTCTTACGCCCTTTCTTTCTTGTAGTTTCTATAATAAGCTCCCCAAACTTCATGTTTAGGACATCTCTTCATTTCTTGATTGACTGTATGCCCGTACTTCTCACTTGTAATTCCACTTTGAGGAAACTTCCTTGTTTGTCGACATTGGAGATAGTGCAATGTTTTAACTTTTAGGCTTTCTAACACTCTTAGCGAACTTTGGGTTAGTAGCTCCCTTGTCTGAGATGGCATTAGGGTACTAGTGATTCAGAAACACCTAAGAACATTGTTGAGAGTTAGGCCCGCAGATAAAACATCCTATAAACTTTTCTTTTATTGCATTTTCTACTCTTTGTCTTTCTTTTCATTTCCCTTTTGAGTTCCTCAAAATCTATACTCCCAAAACTTCATTTCTTTCTTCCTCCTTGAATTCTGAGTAATCTATAGGGTTCTTCTTGAAGGATTGATGTTTTAGGATGAGTTAGGGTTTCCATTGGTATTTTTGAAAAATAGGCTTGTTAGCTCAAATTCTGGAACCTCACTATGTATGCATCGGCATATGAATGAGGATGGCTAGAATGGCTCAAGCGTCGAGAATGGCTGCATCATCTCTTGTGTTTGTATCACCTAGGATTTCGCCTCATTGATAATCTAACAAATTCTAGAATTTGGTTTGAGCAGTTCTTGACTAACCATAGGAATTATAACAGCTCATTTTGTTAATGAGCATTTCAGTGAGTGATATTCTTGGTTCATGCTTATTATTTCATACCACAAACTCAAAAATATGTTTTGTTCCTTCTATTGTATTACCTTCCTCGATTAAGACAGGTATAAACTTAAGTAACTTTTTCCTGTATTATTCCGATATTGTATTAATTTGGCCACTTATTCTACTTTTGTTTCATTCCTAATCTAGCCTTCTTTCAATTTAGCTCATTACATCTCTCGTGGTTTTATTACAGACTAATTTCTACTTTGATTTCCCTAATCCTTTCGATCTGCAAACTCTGATCATGGAATCAAACAACTTCAAATTAGCACCTGACAATTCAATTTAAAATTCTCATTTTATTCACGATTTAATTACGGCAGTTGGATGCACGAGTATGAGAGAAGGATGGTAATGAAAGTTAGGCGGGAAGGTCTATTTTCTTTGATAACCGGGCAGATGTTGGAGTGGAGTGCAGATCTAATGTACCTAAATGGGGTAAAATTCGAATTTTCATTTCTCTTCACTCCTTTCTCTTCTTGGTTTCCTTCTCCATTTGTTCTTCCAGGAAAATCTCCATTAGAGAGATCAACCTTTAATTCGACTCATCACGCCTCTTTTGACCATTCATTGTATTTTCCATTTCAGTCATAACCTCTAGGAATTTGGCCAGATTGTTGTTAATCAGATCTAAGTTTTCCACCATTTTTCCTTATAGGATTACGCATCACATGCCTTCTTTATCTACATCATCGATTTCTTCTCAAAATCTTTTTATGTAGACATAAGCTGGAATCCTTTGCCTCCCCAATTTGGCTTCTGCTACGTATCTTTCCTTTATCATAGTTAAGAGTTGAGAATCCATTTCCAAGTGGTTTGTTATAAAAAAAGCTTCATGGCCCGAGTTTAAGTTCTGCAGGGTGTGATCTCTTCCCTTCATTTCTTTTTAAACTCTCTTCCCTTCTTTGTGAAATTCTTCCGTACATTTATCTTTTCTATTGACTCTTACTCCGCTCACATTACTCTTTCTTTTGTAGCTCTACTTCATACTCCTTTTCTTTTCTAGTATTTAGCTCTTCCTCCCATTATTTGGTCTCTTCTTTTCAATTCTTTATCATAAATGCTTTCTCTGAGATTCTGTGTAGTTCCAATCCTTCTCCTTTCATCTATTCTCTTATACGCAGGCATTTAGAGCTTCGATCTATTTGTTCTCTTGTCTCCTTGAGGCTTTCTCCAGGTTGGAAGTTACAGTACGCCTCGGGGAGGGCGGCTAAGGGATGGAAGTGAGTGGGCTGCCTTCAAATCATTGCGCCTGCATTGTGTGAGCAATAAATGTTATTGTCTGGTGAGTTTCGGGTGCTCATTCCTTGATCGCCAACCCTCGGGTCTCCTTTTCGGCTCTTGAAGCAGGCTTCTTCTCTGTTCTCCACCCGGCCTCCCGCTTTTCTTCGAGTTTCTTGGTCCCTTGCTAACTCACATCGGAAGGAGTGGTGAAGTTTAGTACTTCTTTCTTGACTCCCAAATTCCTTTGACCCGACCTTGAAGCCTGAAGCGGTGAAATTGTTCTTTGGGTGAGAATAAGACCTCTTTGTTCCTTCATGATATCGTGATAGAATTCTCGATAACTCTATATTGATCTTATACCCTTGAGTGGCATACGGCAACCACCGGCTTCTTGTTCTCTCCGCTGATGCATTACATGTTTGTTACTTGGGACGGAAACGGAAGCCGAGGAAAATAAAACCATACCTTAGCCTCTTGATGGGCTTCCTGCATTCCTTTGTTCTTGGTCTTCCTTATTCTTGGTTCCGCGGCGCTCTGGATTAGTGAGCTTCTTGGCAATCCTTCAAACTACGGTTTCCAAGCAATTTCTTGAATTTGGAACCATGTTTGTATTGTCATACCTGAAGCCTGGATGATGGCTTTGGCCGTAGATACCGGAGACCCCTCTAATACGCGCTCCGTCCTTATTCCTACCATATTTGAATAAAATTCTCTTACCGATGATGTATACACCACCTTTTGGTGTCTTGCGAGAGACTCTCCCATCCTCTGCGCTCCTATCATCTCATAGAAGAGAGTCCGGGTTTGAATCTCTCCTCTCTGCAATGTAAACCCCTTGTTAGCATAATACTTCTTCCTTTGAGGTCGCTTCATCTGAGACGAAATCTTACGCTTCTTCTTCTTCTCTCCTCTTTCCTTTCATTTTCTGCTTTTCATGAGAAGTCGCTAGGAGCTTGGTGCTTCGATGGTATTTCTCTGCTTGTTCTTCAGAAGCGAATCTCATCCCATTTGTTCCCAGCCAGCGAGTTTCTTGATTGTTAGGTGTTCCTCATAATCTTCGTCTAGGTTTGGGACGGGGTGGGAATTTCGACCATTGGAAGCGAGAGGCTTTTCGGAGAAAGAAGTTTGAGATCTTTGGGGTTTCGGGTTGAAGTTAGGAAAGGAAGACGAAGGTGAATGGTTGTAATGGGTTAGAGTGAGATGAAATAGTTTCCAACAATTGCAATTCAATCAATGTTTGTGGGCTAATTAATGCTTCAATTAAGACATGTCGCGACTTCAATTCCGCCTCTTTTTATTTGAGATCATTAAATTTAGGGCTTTTTTTTTTTTTTTTTTTTTAAGTGAGTAGTTGGCACATGTCGCACTTTATGTCATGACATTACTGGGATGTCGCTGACAATCTGATTTTCAAGATTTGAGCGATGTGGCGACAATCCTTCTCCATTTTGAAACTTAATTCACTGTCGCGACATCACAGTGGTGTCGCGACATGTATCTCCCTTCCTCTATACTCACTAATTGTTCTTTCCATTAGTGCGACATGATGTTTGTAGGGACCAGCGGCTTTGTCGCGACATAACCCATACGTCGTGACCTTAAGCCACTTAACTTCGATGATTTGAAAACCTTGAATTCTCTTTATTGATCCTTGCAGGGTTAGACATTTCTTGGGCATATTTTAATAGATTTAACAATTAGATTCAAATATATCTACGAATTGGGTAAGGGAAAGGTTACCACTTTTCTCATGTCCACATTCTGCAACGAGTTCTTTAAGATTATTCTTGTAGTTGCCTTGCTATTCATGTCTTTAACCCTTACGAGAGATCTTTGCAATATTCGAAAAATTCTAATTAACTACAATCGTTTCTAAATTAAATCTATCCTTCTAAAACAAATCTGACCTAATTTATCGGCCTTAAAAGAAAAATATTTCAGAATTTAAAATGAAATTTAAATCCTCATGGGATGCCTCAATTAGGCTTTCGATTTTGAGTCCTTAGATGGACTTGTTGTTGTGGTACTTCTTCTTTTCCTCGAGAGCAGTTGAGTTCTTCAATTTCCTCTTCCACATTGAGATAATCTTTGCCTTTTGTCCATTGACCTTGGTGCCACATTATCGGTCTTGATTAATTGCGCTCCCAGAATGTAATTGCCCGATACCCTTGTGTATAGCCCGCTCCAATTGGATTTTAATTTCCACAAAATGCTTCATTCTAAATTAAGCGAACATGTTCTCACATTCACGAACTCTTTACGAAGATTCTCTTGATCATGCCATTCAACATCTTTATCTTTGTATATTAGCATTATCATAGGCTTCATTTCTCGGTTCTTTTGATTGACCGAGTTGGAGCAATCTTTCTTCCCATGAAGCCTTGAAATCGAAGTTTAGCTACTTAATGGCCCACACATTGCCTTGTCATTACAATTCAAAGGTAGATGACATGGTTTGCCAAAAACAACTTTGTATGGGGACATTCACATGGGGGTGTATGCGATCCTGTAAGTAATGCATCATCAAGTTTGGAAGACGATCCTTCTGTGACTCACGGTCTTTTCAAATACTGTATGATCTCCCACATTTACGCATCCATTGGTGGGGATGATAGGCTAAACTCATTACATACTTGATCATTACCTACTGTAGGTTTTGCAAATATTTTGTTTTGCGAAAAATGGTTCCCCATCAACAATGATAGTTGGGGTTCCAAACACCTTTCCAGAAATATTCTTTTGCAAAAACTCACCACTGTGTTAGCATCATTCCTAGGACAAGCCACTGCTTCCACCCATTTGGAGACGTAATCTACTGTAGTATGTTTGGAGTTTCCCGAATGATGAATGAAAGTCCCATAAAATCTATTCCCCAAACATCAAAATTTGTATCATCATAATGCTATTTTAGGGGCATTTCATTCATCTTCTTGATATTTGTCATTTGGCATCGATCTGATTTCACCCTCTTGCCTGATCTGAAGATAATTGGGCCAGTAAAGCCCTGATTTGAGTATCTTATGAGCTGTTCTTTCTCCGAGGAAAAATGTCCACAGTATGGTGATGCATGGCATTCATTTAAAATGTTGCCTTGTTCACGCCGGCACCACATCTTCTTATTATCATGTCAGCTACCTCTCTTGAATAATAGTGGGTCATCGAATATAATATATGTTCGATTCCACAGGGTTTCTCTTAAATTTAATTATTTGGTCACGAAGGCATTACTCCACAAACGAGATAAGTACAACCATGACATACCATGGAGATGGAAGAAGCATTAAACAATTGCTCATCTGGGAAGTTCTGCATTAGCTGAACATTTTCTTAACTTCATCACTTTGCTTCTTTCTCTTGACAGTGATCGGCTATCACATTGTCATCCCTTTATCCTTGATTTTAAAATCAAACTCTTGCAAAACGGCACCCACCTTATCAATCTTGGCTTAGCTTCCTTTTGAGCATCAGTATTTGATTCTTTGCATGATCGTGTGAATTACCACATGGGATCGAAAATATATTGCCTAAATTTTTCACAAGCAAATACTATGGCTAGCATCTCGCTTTTCAGTTGTTGAGTAGTTCTCTTGTGCTTCATTGAAGGTCTTACTAGCATATTCATGTACAGATACTTTCTCTTTTCTTTGCTAACCTGACTCCCATAAATCCTTTGGCATCTGCGTGCTTTGAATCCACGATCCCGTTAAAGTGCGGCCATTATAGGTACTGTGCGATTTGAGCTTGATTTAAATCAAACATTCTTACAGGGAGTCATGAAATTGAACCTTGTATCTTTTTCGATGTCTGCATAATGAGTGGCTATTTTTGAAAAATCTTTGATGAATCTCTGGCAAATCGATGCTGATAAGCTTCTTACTCCTTTTCTTGTGGTAAATTAGTGCAGAGTTTTGATAATGGATACATAGATTGGTGAAACTTCTGATCGATGCTTGAAATTTGTTGTAGTGATTCATACATCATATAAATGGCATTTTGATTCGATCTTCTTGCGTCTTTAGCATCTTTAGTCTTGTTTCAGTTGTTTAAACAGTGATCAAGGCTTTGGATCATACGGTAAAGTCATCCGCTAAAAATTTCCGTAACAACTTCAACGGATCGAGAATATGGACATCATACACCTGCAGAATGTGGATTAAGACATTACACCAACGGGCATCGCCGAAGGGCCAAATGTACCATAAGAACATGTGAATGTGGTCTTCTCTTGATCTCGATTTTAATAATCTGATTGTATCGAATGCCATCGAACAAGTGAGGTGTCTGCTTTAACTTTGTCGATATCGATCCGCATGAAAGGCAAAGGAAATGAATCTTTGTGATTAACAGCATTAAGCTATGATATTCCGCTATCAATAATGTGTTCACGTTAGAATCGTTCAGAACACCATGTTCGATCGGTAAACCCCCTTTCTTTGGAACCACATGTGGGTAGGCTACTTGAGGCCTCTGAATGGCATCAGATAAAACCGGCATTTAACAATTTTAGTACTTCCTTCACGACTACTTCCTTAAATCACTGAATTGGGGTCTCCTACAGTGTTCTACGGATGGTTTGAAGTCTCTTCTAGAATCTTATTGTGCAAATTGGTGGGCGATACCTTGGCTCTTGATGGACGAGCTAAGCGATTCCTTATGCTTCCTTAATATTTTGACAATCTTTGTTCCTCGTCCTCATAATAAAATTTTGAAATGATCAGTTTTTCTTTGGTAATTCTAAGTAAGCATGCTTTAAATGACATAGTAACTCTTTGCTTAACCCATACTGAGGTTTCTTGATGAATTTCTGGCACTGCTTATTTTCCTTCTCGTTTACGTTTTAGCCGAGCTCGGCTCTGGTTCTATAGAATGGCTTCTTTGTATGGAAATTGGAATAGACTTCTTCATATCTTTGGGAATTCATCTCTTTTCATTGATAAAAGCGGGTCATTCGATGATTGTTAACAGCGGAGTTGGAAGTATAGACAAATCGGCTACGGCCCCATCCTTCCTTATCTGCAATACATATTTGTATACTTTTGATCCAAATTGAATGCGACTTCTTCTCGACCCTCAAGATGAGAACTCTTTTGCGTATCAATCGGGCGACTCGATGGTAGGAATGGTCTTGATAGCGAAGTACTTGTGAATCTTCTTCCATGTGGAGATGATGAAATCTGCAGGAAAACAAACTTCCCATGATGACGATTACATCTTCATGACTCCTTGGGTTTACCATCGATCATGCATGTTTGAAGAGTAACGATTTGTAGGGAATCGCTCTCCCGAGCTTAGTTTCTTAGCGACGAGAAGAGGCATCAGTTGAGCTAAGCTCTGGTGAGAGCTTCACGGAATTCAATTCCTCAGGCAATACAAGGAATTGTGAAACCACAAGGTCCTTCATCTTTCTTGGTAATTCCTTTCGATTCTTTGCTGGAAATTAAGCGGTGGGATTCTTATTCCTTCTCTATTATTTTCTTTTCTTGCCTCGGTATGTGTGAAATTTTGCATAAGTGGCATTTGAGTTACCCACCTCGATAAAAGGCATACTTATCTCCGGCAGGAAGGTTTTCAAGAACCTGCTTCAACCTTTCCATTCTTGACCTGCAGTCTTTGTGGAAATGGGGTATGAGCTTTGATCACTGGATGTTCTTGCTCTCTATTCTTTCTTTTTCTTTCTCAGGTTCCTCTTCCCACTACGATCTTGGTACATCTTTGTTGCGGAGTCATCTTTCTCTTTCATTTCTTCTAGCTCCTTCCCTTCTAAGGTACACTTGCCGTAGTCTTTTAGGTTCTTCCTTGTGTCACTTGAAGGCATCTTTCTGCGGCTGCGAGGTTGGGCCGGTGCCACTGTGTCTCCGGGTTCTTGAGTGCGTGGTGGTGTTGAGTTGATGGGTCGTTATTTGACCCCTGCCTCCATGTTGTATTGCCTCCTGTGTGTGCTCAAGATTGGGCCCTCACGACCACAGTATTCATTCATGCTCGTTACGTCTTCTTCTTCTTCTTAGAACTTTTGGTAGTAGCGATCGCTGTTGAGGTTACGTCCTGCCTTGAGCCTTGAAAGCCTCCGCCCCATCTGAGAAATTCTCATGGTTCTGAGTCTTTGGTGATAATGTCTTTGGAAGGTTAGGATTGGGTTTGAAATGGTAGCTCTTGGCTTCGCCCCAGATAATTAACCTCTTGGCATCATGCGTTCTTGATTTACCCTCTCGACACTTCCCTTATTAACTCCCTTTGTTGTCTATTTCGCCCAGGCGGTGTGTGTCTTTCTTTCTTGCTTGTCGACACATGCGTAATGGCGCCAACTTAGCTTCCATTCTTTTGTCATCTTGCTTCCGACTCCATGATCCCTTTCTCTGTTGTTTATAGCGCTTCGGAGGAGTTTTCATGTTACATTTAGCCAGTCTTCAATCGGCTCTTTTGCCTCTTGACACTTTTTCGTTTGAATGCTCCTGACATGAAGCATCGATGATCCTTTTTGATATATCATTGAAGCTGATATCGTGTCGTCAAAGGAGTTCGGATCCTATCCCATGCATTGGACATCTTCACCAATAAGCGTTTGAATCTTTCCTGACTCATGCAGGCTTTCATCTTTACTTCTTTGGGAACCATGATGATTTCCCTCCTTCTTTACGTAGTGAGGGAAATTTGGGGAAAAAATCTACCTAAGTAGGCTTCCATTAATTCCTCCCAGTGTCAAACATAACCATATGGTAAGATTCATACCATGTAATTTCTTTGTATCTCTTAGAGAATGGGAATAGATCAAATTTTATGACTTGGGTCTCACCCCATTTAGCTTAACGGTGTGCCCGTCACGAGGAATCTTCGGTGCTCATTTGAATCTTCGGTGGGATGACCCCGATGGCGTCTTTCTTTGGACCATTATGTCAGTCGCGCCAGTTCAAAATTATGCGCATCAAGCGCGAGGTATCACGATCATTGAGTATTCTTCTGTATAATTGGTCTCCAGAGAGAAATCCTCATTGTACTCGATGTTGGGGTCTTACATCTTCTTCTATATGTATTTATTTTGATCCTGCTGGCATGCATAGTGGATTTGAGTTTTACGCCTTCTTGGGTCTTTCTCGAAGCACGGCGTCCTCTACATTCCAGTGTCATTTGAATTCGGATCAGTCGCATTTCACAGCCATCAGATTTTTACGAAAGCGAAACACACTCACATTAATAGAGTTAGTCGAATCGACAAATATATTGATGTGTTTCGTTAAGGTTAGTGGCGAAATGAACGACTTGAAAATCTATTTTGTTCTTTTTCTTTAAATGTCCAAATTAGTATTTCCTTCTTTCATCGAACCTTGATTCATTAAATTCTTCGATCGAACAACGACGCCGTAAAACTTGTTGGTCGGAGCAAAACACATATGTGATTTTATGTGTTGAAATTACGAGGACTATTTGACTAATCCACGACAATGATGCGATAAGCTTGTTGCGTGAGACCAAATGACATTTGCACCGGTTATAACAAAATTACCAGGGTATTATCTAATCAGGGCAATCTTGCCATAAACTTGTTGACATTATACTATATAAGCGAAATCTAGGTAATCCATTTTCAAAGTTTGGTTTGGTCTGATATTACTGCGCAAGTGCACGGAGTTGATAAGTATCAAAATGGATTTAAGTCAGGATATGATCCCACGGATATCTCGAGAATTTTAAATCCTTCCACATTTCTCAATTTCCTCTTATTTGGACCCTTTAAATGATAGTAAGATCTGACGTGGAGTCTTTGGAAAATTAAACGAATCGAAAATAAATGAACAATAAACTTGAATATATAAAGAATAAAGAATAATTAATAGTTATGAAAATGAATAGAGGTATTGAATAATTATCGTTTGGAAGCGCATTAAGATCAATGCTATTGTGAAGTATCAAATTCTATTGTCCAACATAGAAATTTGCTTGTGATTGATTTCAAATACGTCGGCGTTAATAGATTGGTGGATCTCTCCACACTTCATTCATTATCAATTTTGGCACGATTCTCTGAATACAAATTAGATAACTACTTTTAACGAGGACTTCTAATTCTGGGTATTTTTCTTTTGCAATACTTTATACCCATTTTATAAGATTTTGCTTTTTATAGCTCGAGTTATCGATTAAATGAGGATATCTGACTTAGGTTTTCTTCCTCAGAATTAAAATAGATCACCTTCTCGATTGGTCTCGGCTAACAGGATTGGCTACACTATTCAGTTAGGAGTGAACTCTGCAGTGACAAATTGATAACTCATTGACCTGGTTCTTGATTTCAAGTAGAAGAGGATTTATCAAGTAGCTCCTGGCTCATTAGATCTCTAATAGCGGAGTTAATATACCCTTTCAAAGAAATATTCATAACTCCCGAGTTATGCTCTCTGTGTCACTTGGAAGGAACTCCTTGAAATCGGAAGCGATATAAGCAACTATATCTGAACATAAAGAAAGCTGATATTGGTCAAGAAACCTTAAACCCATGCTTAGAAAGTAATTATTAAAGCCCGAAATTCGCAATTTCTTTGAAATCATAATAGGAAAGATAATTTGACAATAACATTCTCTTAATGGAAGTGGGTTCCTCGATTCTTGAATTACACACTCTGACCCATTCCTCGATCATAAGAATAAATGCATTTCAGCTGGAGGCGATTCCATAGGGTATCAGAACTTCAACATTGTCGGGTAGTAATTTGAAAGAATTGAATTGCATTATTTAACTAGCGATAACATCGATTCGAAATAAAGAAAACTAGAGCGATAAATCTAATCTAATCTATCCATATTAAAGGAAAGAAAAGAAAACTAAAAAATAAAGTAGGCCTTGACTATATCCGGACTCGTGCATGGCGCTGGCTTCACATTCTCTTTACGGATAGTTTTAGCGTATTTATAGGAGTTTTTCAATTGGGCGCACTAATTCGATGCGGTCGCGTAGTTCCAAGTTGGTTGGCCCGTGTTACCCAGTTCGAAATTGTGACCTCAATTTCGCCCATCGCGACATCATCCCGTAATGTCGTGACCTCGATCTCACGTCGCGACCTTGCGCTTCTTGTCTACGGTCTTGGGCTGATCATTAGTGATGTCGCGACATCATTCTCTTATCACGACATGAAGCACTTCTTTTGCTAGGCTTCACATGTTGCTCCCGATGTGTGGCGTCATTTCTCTTATCGTGACATCGGCTAAATGAAATGCATCTTTCAGCGATATCTTGATGTGGCGACGCCGATCTCTTGTCCGGCATTACTTTATGGGCTTCGTCATGGCGGCGGGTCTCGTGTGGCGACTTGATCTCTGGTCGCGACATCAACTAATGGGTTAAGTCTTCACTTGATGGCTTTGGTGTAGTGGCTTGACCTCTTGTTGTGACATCATTAAATAAAACTGTTTGTCGTCGATCTTACGATGTCGCGACGCCGATCTCTTTAGCCGTGACGGCGGTTCACATTTCTTTTCGACTTTCCTTCGAAGGTTCCCGATATCATAACATCGATCTCTTGTCCGACATCGACTTAGTTCACCGGAGCCTTATTTGAACATTCTTGGTGTCGCGGCAACAACCTCTTGTCGCGGCAATCTAGTCACGCCCTTTGCACGGCTGTTTGTTGGCTCTTGATGCTCGCGACACCGATCTCAAGCATTCAGCGGCGTCGACTCCGTCTTCTGCGACGTGACTTGTCGCCCGGATGTACGACGCCGATCTCTTGTGATCACTAAAATCGTCTGCAGGTTTCAAATGGTTTCTCATGATGTCGCGACATCAATATGTTGTCGTGACATCAGCGTGCACATCTTGATCTTGTGCGCCACTTGTATCTTTCCTTTGATTTCTCTTGCTGTCGCGACATCAATCCCTTGTCGACAGCCATTTCATATCTCCGCGGCTTGACGTAGTTTCGATGTCACGACTTGATCTCCGTCAGCGACCTCGGCTCATTTCTTCGGCTTTCGCCATGGCTTGATCCTGGTGGTGACACCGATATCTTGTTATCCATATGGTGACGCATGGTTCCTTGAACTGCGATGTCGCGACCTCATGATGTATGTAACTTAGCTACTGACATAAGTTAGCGATTGCTTTCATTTACGCCTGCTATTTTACGCATTTTTACTCACGCGATTCTTTTGCATTTTTTTGCAGCATTTTCTTCTTTCTTTTATACTTCTGCAAATACCAAATTGGTGAGTTTCTTAATATCTGCGTCTTAATTATTTCTTTTTCATTAAAATCAATCGAGAAAAATGGACTAAAAATAGATGACTTTTAAGCTCATCACGGGATAGAGGCTTCGGGTGGGTTTTTTAGTCTTAGTGAGCGCCTCCAGCAGTAATCGTCATTGGAAGGCGCTTTTTGAACACGAAGAAAGGCCCGACATTTATCGGCCACTAGATCTGACTGACTCGGTATTACATTCTCTGATCGGTGTTAAATGTCTTTAACATTTGATGGAAGCGGCCTCTTAAACCACGACCTCTTTATCTTATCTGGGTTCGCCTCTATTCCTCGGTTGTTGGTATAAAACCTAAGAACTTCCGGCGGGACTAGAGAAAGCGCATTTGGTGGGTTTAGCTTCATATTATGGCTTCGAGACCTGGAACGTCTGTTTAAATGGGTTATGTGGAGCTCGGCTTTCATCGATTTTACCGACATGTGGTATATATACTATCCATAATCGCCGATTGTTTCTGCGGAACATCCTGTTCCTGACTGCCTTTGGTAGGTGGCTCACTGCGTTACAGCAGAAGAGGCGTTCTCGATGCGATGGGTTCACGATGGCCCGGTGTGAATGAGATATTCTCTCTTGGTCATTTGGGGTCATCTCGTCTGGTTGTAGCCCGAAGGCGTCCATGAAATTTGAGGAGTTCGTGGCCGTGTGGCGTCTACTATGAGATCAATCCAGGTAAAGGAAGCTATCCTTTAGGCGAGGGGCTCACATTAATGTCTATCGTCGATCACAAAGTCTACTAGTTTGTGGTGTTTGATGAGCTGCTGTGTTGCTTTGACTAAGTCAGTTGTGATATTCAAGACCTCTACTTCTCGGTGCCTTCATGAGGAACGCAGACTTCTTCATTAATTACCTTACGTCTTTGCGGGGTAAACTCCTTCTCTTTGTAATGAAGCAAAGGAGATTGATGTTCAACCTGTGGGTGATCATTGCCGGGTTGACCCCACCCATGTCCTCCTATTTCGGTGAATACCCCCATGTTACGCTCAAAGTGGATGGGAGGGCTTGATGTCTTTGTTAACTTGGACTCTGTAGATGAGGTGTTACGGCTAGTCAGAAAGTACATGCAAGACTCTAATTCTTCTAAGAGGCGCAGTCGAATTGAGTTACCTCGTCTCGCATCGAACTCATCCATCAAATGTTGTCGGCCAGTGTTTTGCTTCATTGATCTTAAGTAACATTTCCTGCAGCCATCTTGTTTGGTTTCCTCGGACCATTCCTACTCCATTGCGGTTAGGTTGATAATCATGTGATATGCGGAGGAGCAGCCCTTATGGAATTGAGGAGAGGCCTGATAACATGTGCCCCAGGCCCAGGCAGGCGTCTCTTATCAGGAATCTCAGCATTGTTGTAGCTGGCATGGGGGTCTCGGAGTGAACTTTTAAGCTGTACGGATCCGAGGCGTGCTCTTCCCTGAAAATCATGCGTGCGTTGGCAAGCTTCTAGTTTCTCCGCCAATGCCACATCTTGTCAGTACGTGCGAAGATGATATTGATGGCTTCCATTGTCGTAGGGACTCACGTGGATGGTTTCATTAGCTACTATGGTTTTTATCACAAGTGGGTCGTCATGGGGGTGTTGGCGACCTTCCGTAATCGAATGCAAAAGGTTATGGCGGTATCCGACTAAGGAAGGTGGGATATTGTTTGCACTTCAGGGTTTCCACGATCGATCTTTGCCGCAAGTGGGCCTTCTAGGCCGAAATTTGGACTCTCCACCTCCTGTAAACCCTCTGGAGATTACATGGATTTCTCCTAAAGGCGGGTTGATCTGGCGGGAGGTTGGTTGGCCCAGGTGGTTGTGGCTAGACTACGCTCCGTCATACAGCGAGGCCACGTGCTCGGCTAGATGTTCACGTCGGATCAGTATTGATCTCCTTTTTAGTTGGATCACGATCGTCATTCGGTGTCCATGGTCGCATGAAACTCCACGGGTTTAGTGTCGTCTCTTCGCGGGGTCGACTTATGGATGGCCACCTCAGGAACCTTTCATGTTGCGCCGTTTGGGACTGCGACAGAACATGGGGTGTCTTGGTGAGGTGAATCACGTTCTAACGCCAGCTGGTAGGTGGTCCCCTGCGATCCCTGACATTCCCTCGTCTTGTCGGGGACCGCTCTAATTTTTCTACTCCTCATGGGGATGCATCCATATCACACTTTGTCTCTTGGGAAGATTCTCACTAGCCATACTTGCTCTTTTCCTTTTGAGTAAAACTTCTTTGCTGGAGAGGAGGGCTTCTTCGCCATTCTCACTTCTCTGTTTTTGGCGAGGATACACCGGCGCATCTTGGCTAAGGAGTTCTTTGAGATGGAGAACATTAGATCTTTATTGCACCCCGATAGTGAAACGATGGCAGCGAACTTCTCATCGAGGATATCCACCTTTAGCGACTACGTGTTAAACCTTTGAACATATGACCCTCGGGCTTTCTTGGGAGCTGCATTATATGTTCGAGGTGATAACTTCGACTCCACTATACGTCCTTGCTGGATAAAGTAGAGACGAATGCGATGGAGAGTTACGTGAGCGATGAGGCGGAAGAGCTGGCCGAGTCGTTAAACCCGGTTAATCGGGCCGCTGGTGTGATATGAAGGCTACGTACGTGCGGATCTTGATATCCATGTAGTTCCCATCGATTTTATCATTATACAGGTGGTCTATGGGGTCTTTTGTCGGTGGGCGTCGCGATCTGGCGTCCCGAACTTTACGAGAAGGAAGTCTGACACCGGCGGTGAATGGAGTCCGGTTTGTTGCACGGGCGTCCGCTGGAAGCCGGAGCTCGGCCTTTCTGCTTCTACCTTCATGTGGCTGATTTCTTTGAATGTCCCGAACGCTGCTCCCATGGCCTCTCCTCGTTGCGATCCTCTCGGGGTTGGTAAGGATCGCACTCCTGGTGTGGCTAGTTTCCCTTCTCTGACCAGCCTCGGCGAAGGTCGAGGTGTTGTTCTTCTTGGGTAACAGGGTTTTGGCTTTTTCGGGCTGTCGTCTTAGAGGTGGCCGTATTTGCGCGGTGAGTTGTTCAAACTCTTTGACAAGTGGTTGGTGACCTGGAGCGCCTCAC
This sequence comes from Tetrastigma voinierianum, assembly GCA_016808115.1. Lineage (NCBI taxonomy): Eukaryota > Viridiplantae > Streptophyta > Magnoliopsida > Vitales > Vitaceae > Tetrastigma > Tetrastigma voinierianum. The sequence goes on along the minus strand of JAEQBH010006059.1, from coordinate 51,623 downwards.
CTTCGTCCGTGTTAACTGCCTGCTTGTCTGCCAGCGCCTGCGGAGGTCGGCATCCTGTGCACAGCTAGTCTTGCATGTAGAGTTGGTGTTGCTCCTTGCTTGTGTTAGGGTTGACACCGTCAATCGCCAGTCGGCTTTATTTGTAAGAGCGGTGATTCTGACGGCATGGCGATGATGCTTTTCCGCGGGCGAAATTTGGGCGTGCTTGGTGTTCGTAGGTCCGGCTAACTCCATATCCGGACTCTCTGCGAGAACAAGAAGCAAAAGGATGGCGGGGCTCTGTTGCCTCTCAGATGCCTAAGTCGGTTCTTTACGGTGGAAGAGAGGATCATTTGCTTAGGAAGGATTTGTGCATAGTCACGATACCTTTCATATGGGATGGCATTAATTTATAATGGATGATCGTGACCTTTCCTAATTGGATGGTGACAGATAGTATGTTTCCTTGTTGGAGGTGATACGATATTTCTCCCCTTTGGGTAGGAGATTTTCTTTCCTTATCGTGGCGAGTTAATAAGGGATAAGTGATGGCGATAATTAGAATATCTTCTTTCCTTATTGGTGGAGGTGGGTGTTTCCTGTCACGATTCTTAGGCACTGACCTTTTAAAGGGGCGGGTTGGGCCCTCGTTTTGAGCTTGCCTTTGAGGGATACCACTAAGGGCCTATTGCTATCTTTTGGACATTTTTAATCCAGGCGTTTGGGCTTGTATCTTGAGCTAAGCTGTGTTTAAACTCCATCAACTACAATCATAAATGATGGTGGACTATGTCAAAACATAAAGTTTCTCATGCAACGACCTATGGTGAATTTAGGTTTGAGGACTGAAAAAGAAAACTCACAATTATAAAAACTACTTATGACATGTAATTCATCTAATATTCTCATAGCGAGTCAATCTGGTACAACGTTCACCATTATGCACCTATTAGTTTGCTTGATATCACATATTCATGATTAGTAGAGCATGATCAGCAATCATACTCTATATTAGTCGTAATTATTATCACTCTACCAATATTGAGTGACCATAGACAATTTAGAAGGGTATTTCTTTCCAAACCTAGGGTTCTACTAACAAGTCATACACTTAATGGCCATAAGTGGAATCAACTACTCATGGAATAAAATGTCTGTCAAAATGCTAAATGAACATAGATTTGATTAGCCATGATTAAGGCATTAAATATTTTCTAAAAATTAAGCTAATAATTTTTCTTTCATATTTCATACCATAAGTTAAATAACCAAAATTTTCTATTTTTTAAGTTGAATACTTGTGTATTCAAAAAAAAAAAAATTGAATATTTGCCAAAATAATTATTCTTATTTTTTTTAAAAGATGTGAAATAGTAATAATTTGTAAAACTTGTGAAAAATTTACATTTAAATTTTTCAGAAAAATGGCAAAACGGTAATTTTCCGAAATAGTCATGGAGGAAAAGTTGGGATTTTTCTAAATCTCTAATGATGGCGGTTCGCTAGTTGGAATGGTGTAACTTCTGAATACAGCGTCAGGTCGAGATTTTGTTTAATTTGAGATTGTCGAAATTTAGCGTTTTTTAGAGCAATGGGTGTGGGTGACACATGGCATGAGGACACATGACATGAGGACACATGACATGTGACACGTGGAAGAGAGCTAGTGGCAGGAGAGACACATGCAGGACACATGGCTTGCCATGTGTCAATTTGCATGAGAGGGGATTGGTGTATGGCTTTGGAAGTGACATGTGTCATACACATGGCATGCCACATGCATGTCATATGGAGGTGAAATGGCTCATGGATTGCCTATATACATGGACACATCCTAATTGATTCAGTTGATTCCTAGATTCGATTCAGTTGATTCGGTTCATGGAGCGACGAAGAAAAGGAAAGAAGGAGAAAAGAAAAAAAAGAAAAGAAAATCCAGAAGGAATGAAGAAAGAAAGGAGGAAGAAAAAAAGAAAGAAGAAAGAAAGGAAGAAAGGAAGGAAGTAGGAGAGCCAAGACCAACGTCGCTGAGGCCAGGCCCCAGATGACAAAGGACTCGGAACTACGCTACAAGAGGTAGGTTTCCTCCTACTCCTGTTATTTTACGCTGGGTGCGTGTTGGCCCTGGTTCGCCCATTTGGCTTGGTATGTGTGTGGTTTGGTTGTTATTGTGTGACAATCAAATATTGGTTTCACTAGGTTTCAAGACTGTTCATGACTGAGCATTGTGTTCCGAGACGGCAAAATCCGGCGTAATGTAGCTGGGGGTGTGCCCAATTTCCGCCTACTTTGGTGTAGCGTTAAGCTTGGATGATCGTAAACTTTCTGCGTGAAGCTCAGGTCGCGTTACGGACTCTACAGTCGTTGAGTCTAGGAATTTAATAAGATAAGTGCTCATTAAGCGAGTGGGCTGAACATTGGTCTAGGTCGCGAGGTTGAGAATGGTTCGTTCTGGTTTGGGAAACTACGTTTTTTTGGAGCAGGTTGTATACGAGAATGCGTGGGTACAGTATGGCCTAAGAAGGAAGTGCGTGTTGGATGTTTGTGTGGAATTGTTAAAAACAGACTTTCTAGACTAGTCAGTTATTTCAAGGCGAGCATGGCCCGGGATTTATAATGAGGAATGGCTAATGTGTGTTATTAGCGTAAATTGAATATCATCGCGAATATGTGAAGTATATGATATATGTGATAAAATAAATAATTATATGTAGTAAATATAATTTATCCATGATACGCCTTGACGTAATATGACAGATATGTTGCATGTGACACGTAGCGTACATGTAGGCATGAAATGACATGCAATGACATTTGCATTGCAATTATGCACGGGACATGATGTTGAGTCGGGTGTGAGTGCATGGTTAGGGTCAAACCTTTGTGTTTGGTGTTCGTGATATAGTGTCGATACTTTGTATTTGTTGTATGATGTATGTCTCATGCGGACACTAGTTAATTGACCATGTTTGGTGTTGATGCATTGGCCACCGATAAAATGGGAATGACGTCAATTGAGGCTCACTTTAGTGCATAAAAATAATAATAATAAATTTTTGTATGTTTGGGTGGCGAGATGGGCGAGATCCCAATTGAAGACCAAAATTTTATTTTTGGTCGAACGTATGCTCATTGATGAGGAATTCATGAGAAAGTGTTAAAAGCGTCACGAAGCCTGGTGAGACCGAAGTCGCGACCCAAATAAATATTGCGGGGATTTGATAAATTAAAATTGGAGGGTTGTCTGATGGTTTAAGTCATTGGATGAAACACCAATTATTGGTTTCGCGTGAATATACTGAAGTGTGAAGTCGATAGGAATTCGTGATTTGGTCAGAGGAATATCTTGCATTCATGACATGTAGACTTTAGTCTGACCAGTATGGAATAACGAATGCGTGTGGTGTATGTATTGGCATTACATGTTGCTCTTAGGTGGGGAATTAGCGCGGTAGGAGATATATTCGGGGTTTGCTCATCCCGGATTGTGGGACCACCCTTCCCGGTGAGAAGGCAGGTGCTCCGCCGAGGCCACTGGCGAGTGCGAAGAATCGGGTTCTTGTAGCCGAGAAGTATTTTTAAAATATATTAGAACAATTTAGTTTTAATATATTTAATATGTAAATGTAAAGGTTAATACGTGGCTAACGCCAAAATATTATAAGAATTTGTATATTTGTAAGGCAATTCTGAAGCGACGCGAATACGAGGGATTGTGAGTTGTCGGTCGGATCACTTAGATTTTGGAATGTCGCGTAGTATTTGAGTATCTGAGGCACTCGGTTATTTGGGCGTCAGCGTAATTACTCTGAGTGTATATTTAAAAATTATTTTAAAATTTAAATTTAATATCAAAATTGTAATATTTTAAATTTTAATACTTTAATTTTGAAAATATATTTTAGAAATTATGAAGTTAAGAGTTTTGTATTTCATACCGAACTATTTATCTTTTATATTTTGATTATTTATATTTTATGTGTGAAACAAATTATTGGTGGGGCCCACAGTGATTAGGCGTAGACATTAAAATAAATTTTATGTAAATAATAATAAAACAAATATAAATAAATAAATAAATAATTTATGAAGTATAACAGGTATTGAATTTAATTGGAATAATTGCAGATATTCGTCCTCTTTCCTTCAACCAAACAACAAACCCTACATTCGAACCGGCCCAAACCGACCCTACCTCCCGTGATTCCGCTGCTACGCCTCGGCCGCGGCCACTGATGCTAGATCTAGTTGGTGGTTCAGGGCTTTTCGATTCGGCTTGGTCTCCTTCTTTGTGGTAAATCTTTTGATTTCAGCTGAGGCTTTTTCTTCACCTCGTCGTTTCCTTTTTTCTTTTCGAAATTTTAGGAGCTAACAGGTTTTTTAGTGAAGCAAATCAAGAGAAATTTTAGTTTTTGTTTCCCAATTTTGGGTTTCTGTTCATTTCGCCGCCCAATTTTGGATGAACTAAGTAGTTTGATAATTTATGCTTCATTCTGTTAATTCTTTGGCTGCATTTTGGGTTTTTCATGTTTTCTGGGTGTGTCGTTGGAAAAAGATAATCAGAACTTTGAATCTTACTCATCGCTGTTGGAAAATGTACTTACCTAGCTCAAAGTATTTTAATAGGCACAATTGAGTAGAACGTTCTTGTTTTAGGGTTTTTCCTTATTGTTGATTTGCTTTCCTACAAGTTCTAGAAGCCAAACAATGCACAAATGATTGTTGCGATCCATTTGCTTTTGGTAATTCTAGTGAAGTGTAGGAGCTAATATAACACAGAAAGCCCTGATTGGGTGTGGGGTAGAGTGGGAAGGAAACAGATTCCAAAACTAAGGCCTGTATGTAGTCTCCATCACTTAAAAACAGAAAAACATGATAAACTAAAAAATAGAAGAGGATTTTCTATTCTTAAGAACAGAAAACAAGGTATTGTTAGAGAACATCATTTATTTGTTTTCTCTTGGTTTCTGGGAGCTGTCTTAAACGATAATTATGCAGATTTGAAGAATGATTAAAAGTAAAGCAAAGGTTATTTAGCTGTGTTTTAAAAAACAGTTATTAAACAGGGCCTAAGTTATTTTACATCATTTCCCTGTGCTTGTGTTTATGTTGTATATAGAAAATTTTGTACTTAAAATTCTGGTATTGTTGTGTAACTTATTATTCTTGATAGGTTAAGAACTAGTTGCAGAATGTAAAAATAGATTTAAATGGAAACTAAATGTAGAAAGTGGGAGAAAGTTGGTGAAGTCAATATTGAGCTCAATTCTTTGTTTCATGATGGTGAAGTCTGAGATGATGCGATTGGTCTAGAGAAAGAAAAAAAACTTCAAGTAGTTCCAAAAAAAAAAAATCTCATATGTATGCAATATTGTTGTGATTCGTGCAACAATGGTGATTAAAAATTGAAGAAAAAAAACAAGAAGAACACACACAAGATTTTATGTGGTTCAATAGTGTGCCTACATCCACTGGAACGATGACTCAAACTTTCAGTATTACTGAAATATGGTTACATAGTAGGGTATTTATAATAATTTTGGATATAACCAATACTTATCAAAAAAAAATAATAATTTTTGAATATGACCAAATTTCAAAAATACCCCTATACACTGAACATATTGTACCATATTGCGAGGGCTTCGCCCCCACACCCCAATCTATTATTTTGTCCCCCAACAAAAGAGAATATGCATGAAGGGTAAGTGCTCGAGCGGAGCATAGTGAGGGCATTTCCCAACCCTTTTAGCCTCAATATGAGTCACATGCCACAACAATTATTGAATTCCTTGCGTATGTAAATTTGTAGGATGGAGTATTAAGGGATGATCTGCTTGTGATTTGCAACTAGGGAACTTCTTGTGTTGATTGCAAAATAGTTACCAATAGCAATACATGGATTGTCATCAAAATTTCCCATTTGATCACATGATTCGATCTAATTACAAATTCTTCAATGGTAATGAGGAACATAAAACAGTATTGGAACAATTGTTTAGGAATGATATTGGAAGAGTTAGAATGGAACAGCTCACTCTAGGAAAGAGATCAAGAGCTGTGATCTTTAGTAAAGAAATCAAGAGCTTCTATGTCAATAAAAAAAGAAAAAGGGTGATGTCATATGTGAGAACTACTAGAAGAAGAGTAAATTATTTCAATTGCCATATCAGAATGCTGTTATCATGCATCATTGTTCAAATGAAATGCATATGGAAAAGAATGCTTGTGAAAATATATTTTGTGCTCTATTGGTCCGGCCTTGAGTTTGCTCCCCAATGGTCACCAATTCAAGTCCTTTAAACCATTGGAGGTTTACTCGGCTGTTAACTTCAAGGTCTCATGAGATTAGTTGAGGTGCGCGCAAGTTGACCCAGACACCCATGGTTATATATATATATTTATATATAGACATACACACACACACACAAATACCCAAATGGTTGTTTTTTCTTAGGATTTGTCCTATCATTATTCAATATCATGTTGCATTTACTTTTTCATCTTGTTACGGAAGCAAAGGTTACTAGACCTACGTGATGTGAATGAACTGATCCTATTGAGTAGTTTGTTATCATTTTGTAAATCTCATATCTATATGTTTAAATATGGTTCATAATTTGAGCCTTGGTTTATTTATGGTTGATTATAGGTACTTGGCACATTGAAGTCTTATGTGCATAATTGGAGTCGATTGGAAGGTTCTATAGCAGAAGGGTTTATAGTGGTAGGATGTCCAACATTTTGTTTAAAGGTACTTGCATGATGCTGAATCTAAGCATAATTGTGAGGAAACAATTGTCTCAATGTGAATGACATAGATATTGGAAGATTGACCAGTTTGAATTCTTATGCAAACTACTTTTTTTGTCTTCCTAATCATTATAATTCACATTTAAAAAAGAAGAGAAAAGTGAGTTAATGACCTCCCAGTTGTGGTATTTCTTCTTAGCCATGAACAAGAATATGAGTTAGAATCACAAATTCTTCACAAGATGTAGTGGAAATTAATGGAAAGATTACTATTATTAGTATTAAGATTTTGCTATAGTCAATGCTCTATGCACCTAACATTGACCTAAAATCCAGTGTTTAAAAAATTAAAACAAATTGATGATACATGCACTTTCCTTATAAAAAACAAAATAAAAAATAAAACAAATAGGTTTGAGACAATTGAATTCTTTTTAACTAGTAAAAAAACCCAAACCTAGAAAGAGAAGAAGAAGAAGAAGAGCAAAAATAACCACCTGAAGCCATCATAAAAGACCATTAGACTAGAAGGGAAAGAGATTAGGGATATAATGAAATTACCACCATTTTCTGCTGGGAATGACATCTTCAGCTTTGACAGCACAGCATCACTGCTTCCAACTTTGACGGTCTTCTACTGTTTCCTCCTAGTAAAAACTTACACATGCCTCCCTATGTGTTTGTTGCTATGTTCTTCTGCTTATGCAGAGCACTTGCAGAAAGAGAATGCTAAAGTGTCAAATTCTAGAGGCCTCTCATTAAGGTCTTAGGAAAATCCTCTTGAGCTTGCCAAAAGGACTCAAGAAAATATCTGGTTGCACAATTTGGAGGCTTACCATATTTTCCTTCATGGTGGGTTTACTGGGCTCCCCAACCAGCTGTTCCTCCATTAAATTGTATCTTTATGCTCAGTAGAATAACCAATTCCTCCCTAGCTTGTCCATCAGAATTAAGCCCTTTTTTTCTTTATTGGGTTACTTACCCTCATAGGTCTAACACCTGACATGTGAATTTCAAATGTCCATGTGCTTTACACATGCCCCTTCAACCACATCCTATCATGTTCTCTTAGGATAACACTTACACCTATTGCTCACAAGAATCTACGCACAAACTCAAAAACACATCCACTAGCAAACACGTATTATTACATATTATGCTTTTAAGGCTCAAAAATGCTTTCGTAGGGGGAAGACAAATCTTAGATGCGTCTCTTATTGAAAATGAGGTAGTAGACTCAATGGTGAAGAAGAAGGAGAAGGGTATCCTTTGCAAGTTGGATATCGAAATGGCCTATGACCATCTAAACTGGAGTTTCCTCTTAAGGGTCTTAAAGAAAATGGGGTTTGGAGGAAAATGGGTCAAATGGATTGAGTGGTGCATATCTGCAGCCTCTTTCTCTATGTTAATTAATGGAAGCCCAATAGGTTTTTTCAAGAGCTCTAGACGGTTGAGGCAAGGGGACCCTCTTTCCCCGTATCTGTTTGTCCTTGGGATGGAGGCTTTCTCTATTCTAATAGACAAAGCTGCCTCAGAGGGCTTCTTATCAAGCTACAAGATTTCGAACATAAGTGGTGATGTGGTACAGATTACTTATTTGCTTTTGGCGGATGACACCCTTGTGTTTTGCAAAGCCTCTAGGGATCACATGGCATACCTCAGCTGGATTCTGGCTTGGTTTGAAGCAATCTCAGGGTTGAAGATCAACCTGGAAAAAAGCTATGTTTTGCCAGTTGGGGATGTGTGGAACTTAGAGGCTTTGGCCTTCGAGCTAGGTTTCTGTACAAGAAGTCTCCTAACGACTTACCTTGGTCTCCCCTTGGGTATGCGTCGCAATTCTACCATAGTTTGGGATGGCGTGGAAGAGAGGTTTAGGAGAAAACTAGCCTTATGGAAGAGACAATACATCTCTAAAGGGGAAAGACTTACCCTCATAAGAAGCACTCTCTTAAACTCGCCTATCTACCTAATGTCCCTTTTTCGCTTACCAAAGGAGGGTGTGTAGTTTAGGCTGGAGAAAATTTAAAGAGATTTCTTATGGGGAGGCGAGAACCTGGGTAGGAAAATTCATCTGTTAAATTAGAGTATTGTTTGCTCAAGCAAAGAAAATGGAGGCTTGGGAATCTATAACCTCTCTAGCTTGAATAGGTCTCTGCTAGGGAAGTGGGTGTGGAGATTTGTAGTGGAGGATAATTCCACTTGGAAAGATGTAATCAGGCTGAAGTACCACACTGATGAAAGGGATTGGTTCACTAGAGCTCCAAGAGGCAGTTTTGGAGTGGGTCTATGGAAAGATATTAGCAAAGAATCTAGGCATTTGAAGCAAGATGTTCGCTTTGTTTTTGGGGATGGGACTAGAATCAGTTTTTGGGAGGATGCTTGGTGTGGAGACAGGCCCTGCGTGGGAAGACTACCTTCCTATTTGCTTTTTTACAGGCTTGTTCTAAAAAGGCCTAAGGTGGCTCAAGTGCAGGATCCCTCAAGGGAGGGGCTTGGAAAGCCCCACTTTGTGAGACCATTTAATGGTCATTTGGACATAGTCAAATTTCTTTAGCAGTCATACATTAGAAGTGTCAATCAAATGGAGAAAGACAGTTTACATTGGAAAGGGCGCAAAAATGGGATGTACACTGTTAAAGAAAGCTATGAGCTTTTGGTTGGTGGTAACACAAGGACAGTGCCCATGAAAATTCTTTGGAATAGTTGTGCCCCCAAAAGTGTGCTTTGCTTAGGAGATCTAGTGGGAAAAGTTCTACCAATGGATCAACTCAAAGAGAGGTTTCAAATGGTAAGTAGGTTTCCTCTATGTTAAAGTTGAAGAGGTGTTGGACCATCTTTTAATACATTGCCCCTCCATTTTAGAGTTATGAGTGGGCTCATTTCCATTCCGAGGCTAGGTGCGCCCTCGTCAGCCAGGACCTCCTTTTAGGTTGGAATTATTTCCCCATAAGCAAGAAGACTAAGAGAGTTTGGAGGGCAGCCTCCTTAGCCTTTTTTGGGCAATATGGAAGGAGAGAAACATAATCGTCTTTGAAGATGAGACTTTTTGCTTAAATAGGCTGAAGCTGTCTTTTATTAGCACTCTAACTTCTTGGGCTGGGAATTTTGTGTATGAGCATTGCACTTTCTTAAGAATTCTTTTGTGTATTCTCTAAGGGCCCTTTTTGCAGGGGTTAGGTTTTTGTGGTTCTACCCTTTTCTCTTGCATAGGCCTGGTCCTCCCCTGTATACTTCCTGTATACTCTAGGGCTGGTCCTTGGGCTTTTTTTTTTGTTAATATACTTCCTTTTTACCTATGAAAAAAAATATTATGCTTTTTCTGATCAGAATATATAACTAAAGCTATATATTCCATAGAATCAAACTTATGTTTCTTTAAAAAATGAGTATTCCTTTATATATATATATATATATATATATATATATATATATATATATATATATATACTTATTATATCATGTTGTTATTATGGTCCTTGACCAATTACTGTTGACCAAATAAATTTTTTGGTTCAATGGTCACTTCAAGTTTAAACACATTGGTTAATGACTTCTAGTCATGGCTCCATCTTTAGCCCTAACAAAAATTATAACTTTTCAACAGCATCCCTATTTGCTTAGCTTGCGATTAGAAAATGGAAAGATGTTTATTTTTTGGCTCAAATTCCCCTCACTCTGAAAGATATTTAATAAGATTTTAATCATGGGTGCATTGTTAACCATGACAAAAAGGCTATTCCTGCTGCCCAAAATATGAATCTTGGAAATGGTTCTCTCAAGTTGTAACAAAAGGTTTTAGTCAAAGATTTTCATGTTTCAGTCACGGTTAATAGATCATTACTCAAAGTCTTATTTTGTGTCCCATTAACTTTAGATTGTATAAATTGCACCCTGAACTATCTTAATGTCTGTATCTTTTTACAGCTTTACCTGCAGTGGTAGTTTGAGTCTCACATGTCTTTTTCTTCCTTCACACTGTCCCTAAGAAAGCAGCACTGTGAGTTGGATCACGAGTCCTAAAATTTAGCTCAATCCTTTCCCTTCTTTTTTTGTTTAATGATTTCATTCCATTAATAAACCCTTCTCAACATAACCGTCATTAACCTGGTCTTGAGTACTTGTGTGATTCATTTTCTGGTATTCTGCTTATGTTGGAATATATCGTCTTGTTACTCATGGTCATATCTGTTCCCAGTCTTTCTTCTGCTTATCCTCTTGTCCTTGCAACATCCTCAAGTAACAAAAGCACTCCTTAATAATGCAGTTCTGCTTCTGAAACATGACTAAATCTTCTTGGGAGTCTCATTCGGTTCTGTCTCAGTTTGCTCTTGAATGTGCTGATTTCTGAGTCAATTCCTTTGTCTTATAACTCATCCTTTTCAACATCCTCATCTTTTAGCAATGTTAATTTAATGGTCCTCTGGTTCTTAATCGCTTGGCATTTGGTAACAGCTTTTCATGACTTTTGTATGGACATCACTTAGCTATGGAGCCTAGATGAAGTCCTCCCTCAAACCTTCGAACAAAAAAGGAAAAGGGTTAAAACATATGCTTGTATGGGGATTCCAACACTGTGCCAGTTATTGAGAATCCTGGAGCATAGTTTTTAAAGGCGCACCTAGGGCTCAAGGCACAACAACTCAGCTCAGTTGCCTTACCACGTTGAAAAGCGCGACTTTGCATACTTTAATTTCCTTTCCTAAACACTTTATTTACAGAAATTTCTATTATATATTGAAATTCATATGATTTTTACCTTTTTTATTGAATGTTTCTTTTAAATGTTATGAATGTTAAATATTTTATTAATTCGATTAGATTTTGAATCATATTTTATAATATTAATGTGTATCTAAGGTCACATTTCACTTCACTTAGACGCACGCCCTATGTTTTGCGCCTAAGCCCTTGGAGGCTTTGCGTGCAGGTGCGCACTTACTTAGCCTTTAGAACTATGATCTGAGAGGAATTCATACCTTGCAAAAAAAAAAAACTATGATATGGAGAGCATGGATTGGATAAATCTAAAAGTCTCTTATGGCAAATCATTCTATGCAAGCATTCTGTTTGATTTGTGCCGTAAATAGCTAAAACATAATGCAGCCGTTTTTCCATATTTTCATCTTTGGCCTTAAGACATTTTTGATGGGAGTTTTGATTGAACTAGCCAAGCTATGGCAAGATAGGAATTTCTCTGTTAATTTCTTCTATAATCTTATGCTCATTTCTGATCATGTGATGATCTTAACTATGAGCTCTGTGCCTATTCACCAATCCCTACTACGGATTCACATGTCACCCAGGGGAATTATGATTATTGCTTTTAGATGAACCAAACTTCAGGATCAAACGGTTACCCCAGGGAAGGGAACCTGTCTGTTTGTGTGTGCTTGTGTTGACCCAGACGAGTTATGGTTATTGTTTTTAGATGAACCAACCCCAGGATCAAGTAGTTAACAGAGGACCCTGTCTGTTGAGTGAGAGTGCGATTTTGCCTTGTGAGTTTGTAATTTGATGTGTTCACTTGCATGATTCAAATATATCCAGTTGCTTCTAAACATTTGTCATTTTGTGTGAGATCAGCAATTCCAATACTTTTCAGATGCTCACTGAACGACACCATTTTCTTTTTCAGGCTGCCAATATCATTTTCGTATCATCTTATGAGCTTTTTACTACTTTTGTCGATTTCCTTCTGGTTTCAACATGAACAACCCCTACCGTGAAGATCAGTAAGCTGGTGAATGTTAGTGGTTTGTTTGACAACAGACAACCAAATGTGAACGGGTTCTAAATGTGTATACTTTTCTGCAGGATGACGCTACTGTTGTAGGTTTTGAAGTTCCGAAATCACCTGATTCAAGTTACAATAACGCGTACCCTGGGCATGAAGATGAGACAAGGGGGGACCCACCCAGCGTCCCCCCGCACCTGCAACACACCTTGCTCAGCCATCCCTCAAGCAGAGACCCTTCTGGAGTGCTTCCAGTGCCACAGAATGTGATTCTCAATCATCTTTACATTGAAAATAGGGAGACCCCACGATCTGTGGTGGCTCTTGGTATCACTCACCGTTTCCGTTCAAAATTTGTTACAGTAGTGCTTTATAAGCCAGTTCAAAGAAGTGCCAGTACCAGCACCAGCAATTAATGTGCATACATGTGAAACCTTCATTAGGATTGGATTGCTTGTCTGTGACTAACAGGAAGGAGAGGAGAGTGTGATTATTACAGAACCCAGATAGGAAAATTGAAGAATGCTTATTTCCTTCTTTAACAACAACAACAACAACAACATCATCAACAACGGGTGTATGAACCTAGATATTGTTTCATCATTCAACTTTCAATATCTCTGGAGTTGAATTATCAATACCATCTTCCCCGCCCCCAATTCCTTTACCTTTTCTTCTTCTTCTTGTTCATATTCTCATGGGTAAGTATTTGTATTTTGTCATTTATACTCACCCTGTATAAGTCTGTGGGTATTCATTTTCTGCTGCATTCTCTGATTATATTCTATTCAAATATGCCGCCCAATCTTCATGAAATTGTATCTTTATTCATTGGCATCCTATCTATCCTATGCTCACAGGTTGGCTTCATGGACCTTGCGAGGCTCTGTTCATTTGAAATGAAAGATCTTACATGTTCTAGTTACTTGAAAGAGCATTTATTTCTGTAACGCTTTTGGAACTGATGATGTTTTCATCAAACTCCTCAAACAGTCTCTTAGTTATTCGCAATACAGGTTTTGGGATGCGTATGATCAAATATGATGAGAATATATTTTATAGTTTAATTATTATTTATAGGTTTTTGTAAAATACTTAATTAATTATACGGAGAATGATTATCCATAATATTTCCAAACATAAAACATTGTTTCTCAAGCAAACTTTTGTTTTAGAACGTTATAAAACTATTTTAAAAAAATTATTCTCAAAATCTAACTTTAAGATGAATATTATCTAAGTATTCTTTTTCTTTTTGTAAGCATTTTTCAGAAATCATCTCAAACAAATTTCAGCATTAGTCATTTAGGGATTGTTTGGTTTGAAATTTGTTTTCTATTCTCATGAATAAGAAGAACATTGAGAATGGTTACTAGGTTTTTTTTTTTTTTTTGTTTCAATTTTGCTTTGAAAGTACACAGAAAACACAAAAACTTTAAATTCATAAAATAAGAACAATTTTCATAAAACACTAAATATATATTTTCTATGCTCTAAAAAATTGTCTTAAAAAACATCAACCACAACAGCCCTAAATTTCTTCCGGGGGAACCTCTTATTTATCTTTTCTTGGGAAATTGAATAGAAAATTTTATATACATTATTAAATTGACTTCGGCCAATCCTATGCAGTACGGAGTTTTTTGTCAAGTCGGCTACACCTGTACGACTTTGGGACACGCTCTCAAATTTTATAAAAATCAAGTTCAACTGCTCAAGTTTGATTTATTTATTTAATTTTTGGATTTGTGAGAAAATCAGGGCCCATAAGTACATGTACCCGAACACTAATAATCTGTAGACTTTCTTTTCTTGTCGTTATCGTTCCAAACAATCTGATCAAAAGTACAAGGTCTTCTGATAAGAATTAAGAGCACTAGAGAAAAAGGAGCTCCGATGAGATGAGACCATACAATATATTAATAATTTCCCATAATATCTAGGAAATTTTGACAAATATATAGATTTCTCAAAAATTTATTTTCAAAATATCCTAGACAAAAAAATAATTTTAATTCTGTGGGGTTTTAGACATATTAATACATTCTATAAAAAAAATTACATAAGAGTCTTGTATTCAAAATATTGCTTCATTATTTACATTAATATAGTATTTTAAAGACACATTTTCATTATTCTATCTTGAAATCAGGTCTTGTACGTACCACTTTATTATTTTTTACATTCTATTATTTTTGCGTTACAATTGTGTTTTGAAGATAAAACTTTATTGTTTTATACTGAAATTGTATTTTGATAATTTAACTTCCACCATACACTAATAAGAGTATACATTTGGAAATCTTTTTTTGGTGCAGTATTTTAGAAAAAAATAATATTTTATGCTACATTTAAAAAACTATTTTTATAATTAGGGTATTTCTAAAAAAAAAGTCTAGAGCCTCTAAAAGACTAAAACAATACAAACAGGCCTTCAACTACAGTTCCTGCCTTTGATTTCCACCAAAGGACAACTCATAATACACTCATGAAACTTTCACAGCTGGTGAAAGAGTAAGGAAGGTATATCTTATGGTTAGTGTCTCTATCATCCTGCAAGAGAACTATGTTAGAAAACGTATTTTGTGTAATATGAAAGCTGAGAAGCAGTGGGAGATTGTGGAAGGGTGTCTCTTGATTGATTGCAAGTTGCAAACCAATGACACTTTAATTAGTTTCCCACGACACACAAAGGGAGCGTAGGAAAGAATGGTTTAACTTTTTACATGAAGAGAAAAAAGACAGACAAACATAAGGATCTATGTATGATTAAGATAACTGCCATTGAGGTCTAGCTCGAGTGGTAAAAAGAGGACGGGAATGGAAGGTTCTAAGCTTGAATCCTTACAAGAATAGAATACTATAACATGATATATGTAATTAAAGTGAATAAATGTTAAAAAATGTAAGATTAGGGAGCGGGATAACTGAAATTTTCATCTAATTAAGGGGTGGAAGAATGAGTTTGAACTGTGTATGTTCAGTTGATAGCCTCTTTCAAACTGGTCCAACCACGACCCTAGACTAATTCACATTTGTTTTTCTAATGTTTTGCTTGGTTGAAAGAAAAAATAATTAAGGACCAACAATTCAGATGGGGATAAATGCTAAAAAAGAAAGACGAAAATTTTGACTAAATGTATATGAACTTATGGTAGTTCTTGACTTTTCTGTGGTAAATAACTGGTTGTTGGGTCTTCCAAAGTCCAACCAAGGTTATGTGATCCTTTGGGATATACGATGAGACTTCCCTTGTTGTTATGAAGATGCAGCAACCGGGATTCTGTATTTATTTGAATATTTAAGTTCCTGCAAGTGCTACACCCTTTTAGGGCTTTTACATTACAATGTCAACGGTTTAAGCTATAAGTATCCTGAGCAAAAACATATTCGATTGGAACATTTGTAGCAAAAAACATGTCGTTAATTTGGAGGTGGAGGAATGAAGAAGTGTTTAACAATGTGATTCCCTCGAGGGAAGTGAAGTTGAGACAAGCCAGCAGCTACATGAGAGAAGTTAATGTAACTCTTGTTAGATGCATTGCAGGGATTCTGAGAGAGAAAGTAAGCTGCCCGAGAAAGATCATTCTGAACAAAACCGGAAACGATTATCACAGAAATATAGTCACGTGGCGTCCGCGATCTCCTTAAAGCAATTAAATCGTCTCCCACTGGTGCTTTCGGAGAGTCGCCGACTTGTTTCCGGAATCGGCGAACAAGCGGTACCTTAACACCTAGAGGAATCTTTGCTCCGACGGCGAAACTTCTGTCCGAGGCTATCACCCCGAACACGCGCTCTTTGATAAACTTCCCGAAACCAAAAAAAAAAACTCACTTTACGAATAAGGAATCCCTTTATGAAATTCAAAGGTGGGCGCGCGGTCGAGGAAACCAGCGTTTAATGATCGTCGTTGGACTCCACCTTTGGACTCTTTCGAGGAGTAAATGGCTTGATGAATGTCATTTATTCCAACAATTACGCCCCTTTGGACTCGCCGAGGAGTAAATGACCGATGAATGTCATTTATTCCAGCAATTCCCACATGAATGACATTCATGACCAAAGATCTAAAAAGGCGGGTGATAGATTCATCAGGAAGAGGCACATAGGAGAGGTAGGTGTTATCCTTTGAACCTTCCCTTGTAAAATATGTTTACTATACTAACTAAACAGTAGACATGATGTCCTTGAACCATTCTGTCATTGGTGTAGACGATGACATATTCCACACAGGAATCTTCCTAACATATTTCAGTTCTCACTTTTATGTCCATTTTGGCCATGGACATGCGTGCAGTTCCACACCTCTGAGTTTAATATGGTGTGCCCTATTCTCAATTCCCTGCAGACCTTCACTCACATGGTGATACGTAAATTAAGAGTAGCTCATGTTACTCTTCGCCAATGTAGAGATCATTAAAAGCATAGCTTAACATTCTTATGAGCATCAGCATTCATCATAGGAATGGACACGATGTCCCAGTGATTGTATCAAAGTCTTTATAATTTGGTTGTCCCTTTGAACCTAGATCTTGGGATCTCTAGTCAGCTAGGTTGGGTATCCATTGCATCGACTTATTCTTTTACGGGCTTTAGTCCTATTCCCTTCGATGACTTTTCAACCAACTCTCTGTTTAACCCTTTGGTTAGCGGATCCGCAATGTTATCCTTAGATTTTACATAATCTATAGAGATAACCCCAGTTGAGAGTTGTTGTTTAATGGTATTGTGTCTACGACGATATGTCTAGACTTACCATTATACATACTGTTTTGTGCTCTACCAATAGCAGATTGACTGTCACAATGTATGCATATTGGAGGCACTGGCTTTGGCCACCTTGGAATGTCCTCTAGGAAGTGGCGTAGCCATTCTGCCTCTTCCCCACATTTGTCTAGTGCTATAAACTCAGATTCCATTGTGGATCTGGCAATAACCGTCTGTTTTGAGGATTTCCATGATACCGCTGCACCTCCCAGTGTAAAGACATAACCACTATGGGATTTTGAGTCTTTAACATTAGATATCCAATTAGCATCACTGTAACCTTCAAGTACAGCAGGATATCTTGTGTAGTGCAGCCCATAGTCACAGCATGATGTGAATCATGAAACTGTTTTAATACTCTCATTATTCCTTGCCAATGCATAGCTCCAGGATTGCTCGTGTACCTACTCAGTTTATTAACTGCATAGGCTATGTCTGGTCTTGTACAACTCATTAAGTACATTAGACTCCCTATCACCCTAGAGTATTCTACTTGAGCAACACTCTCTCCTTTACTCTTGGAAAAGTGTAGAGTTACATCTATCGGTGTTCTGGCTATACCAGATTTATCCTTATCAAACTTCCTAAGAATATTGTCAACATAGTGTGACTGACTTAGCACGAGCCCATATGATGTTCTTTTGATTTTTATTCCCAAAATAACATCCTTAAGTCCACCTCTTTCATGTCAAATCTTGAATTCAACATGTTCTTGGTAGATGTAAATCATCCATCTCATCCCACTACCGACAATCAGCATGTCATCTACGTACAAACATGGCAGCATATGCTTCATGTTCATCATCTTTGACATAAGACACTTGTCACATTCATTAATTTTGGATGTGTGACAACATAATGTTGTAAATTTCTCATGCCATTGTTTCGGTGCTTGTCTTAATCCTGCCTTCCCCGAGTTTTCACCAATCTACAGACTTTCATTTCTTGTCCCGGAGTAGAAAACCCCCTCAAGTTTGCTCCATCATGAATTTCTTCATTCAAATCTCCATTTAAAGAGCCGTCTTGACATCCATTTGATGTACCTCAAAGTCTTTTAGTGCAGCAATTGCAAGCACCATCCTTATGGAGTTTTATTCTCGTCACAGGAGAATACGTGTCAAAATAATCCAGACCCTCAGTTTGCCTATAGCCTTTGATCACAAGTCTTGCCTTGTATTTGTCTATTGATCCGTCTACTTTCCGTTTCCTCTTAAAAATCCACTTGGAACTTAGAGGTTTACAACCCGATGGAAGATCTACTAATTCCCAAGTATGGTTATGCAGTATGGAATCAATTTCACTTTTAATTGCCTCTTTCCACATGAGACTCTCCGTAGAGTTCACTGCCTCTTTATAGGTTTGAGGTTCCCCTTCGAGCATGTATGTCAGAAAATCTGGACCAAATGATTTTTCTGTCCTTGCCCTTTTACTGCGCCTGGGTTCTACCTCTCCATCAGTATCTTCATCCTGACTATTTTCATGAATAGTCTCCAACACTCGTTTTGATGAACTAGGCTTTTCCTTGGATCCGTATGGAAACACATCCTCAAAGAATGATGCACATTCCTCCTAATGTCCGGCTATCGTGTTCTGGTGAGATATCGGGATGTGGAGCTCATAAACAAGAAATCGATAAGCAGCACTGTTATGTGCATAACCATAGTAGAAAGATGCAATCTTAGTTTTAGGTCTATTCTCACCTTTTTGGGTGGAGGAACTGCCACTTTCAGACATCCTCACACTTCGCAAGTATTCATAGGATGGTTTCATTCCTTTCCATAACTCATATGAGTTCTTCGCTTTCTTTAGGTACCTTATTTAGAAGGTAATTAGCAGATAAAATGGCTTCCTCCCCCACATGTTTCGGTGCACTGCAGCTTATCAAAGATTGCATTCATCATTTCTTTTAGAGTGCGATTTTTCCGCTCGCCCACTCCATTAGATTGTGTGGCGAATAAGGTGTCATGGGTTTCATGTATAATCCCATGTCGAGCACAAAGGTCAACAAATGGCGATTCACTTCCACCTCGATCACTTCAAAGACTTTAATTTTCCTATTAAGTTGACTTCAACTTCTTTTTGTAGAGAACAAATTTCTCTATCACACCCTTACTTTTAAGTACACATAACAAAGATTTGGTGCTATCATCCACAAAGGTAATAAATATTTATTACCACCTCTTGTTTGTACAAGCTTCAAATCACATATATCACTATGGATTAAGTCAAGAGGTTCAGTGTGTCTTTCAATACTTTGAAAAGATGACCTGGTTAGTTTTGCCTCAACACAAGTTTCACACTTGTGCTTTGCATCAATTTGGAAAGTTGGTATATGATTTAAGTTGATTAATTTACGCAATGTATCATAATTAACATGTCCTAATCTACCATGCCATAGATTAGATGACTCAAGAATATAAGGAAGAATTAGCTTTATTCATTTCGACTTAATGATAGTCATTACATTAAGCTTCCACATACCGCCACTCATATACCCTTTTCCGACATACATTCCGCTCTTTGATAGAACAAATTTATCTGACTCAAACACCAACCGAAATCCATGACTATTCAGCAAAGAACCAGACACCAAGTTCTTGCGGATTTCAGGTACATATAACACATTTGTTAGAGTCAGCTCTTTCCCATAAGTCATCTTCAAGACCACCTTGTCTTGCCCTTTGATATCCGTTGTGGCAGAGTTCCCCATGAACACCTTTTCTCCAATCTCAATTGGTACATCATCTTATCAGAACATACATGGCGAGCACCGCAAGCAATCCACCATTCCTCGGATTTGATCCCCACCAAGTTCACCTCGCAGATCACCGCAAAGGAGGTCACTCTGTACACATCCTCGAGATGCCTGCCAACCACATCGGCTTCCTCGAGTTTGCTCTCTTCGAAAGTCTCAATCGTAAGATTTTGTGACCTTGCTTCCTTACTGGCGCATTTCCCGATGAACTTTTTGCTTGAACACTCCCTTTGGTCCCAGCCTTAGTGCCTTTTCCTTTGTTGTTGCCTTTTTTTTGAACTTGAACCTCACCATGTTCCATAAAGTTGGGGCCTTTAGCCTCATTGGGATTGTGTGCCATTTTCCTCTCAGATCCTTTATTGTCTTCTTCGATGCGAGGTCGAATAACTAGATCTTCGATGCTCATCTCCTTTCTCTTATATTTGAGGTAGTTTTTGAAGTCTTTCCTAAGCAGAGGCGCTTTTCAATAATAGCCACTTGAAAAGTTTCCTGGGCTTCAACATCATTCCTCTAAGATGAATCTCATGGAGGATTACTTGAAGTTCTTGGACTTGACTGACCACAGACTTGGAATCTACCATTTTATAATCGAGTAATCGGTCCACAACGAACTTTTCGTCCTCGACATCCCCGCTTTATATTTCCCGCACTTAGTGAATCCCATATAGCTCGTCGGGTCGTTTTCTTATCTTTTGAAATTAAGTCCACTGAATTTCTCTGGTTTTTCTCCAGGTGAGACGGAGATAGGCACCGTAGTAGGCATCACTGGTGCTTGTGTCACAGTAGGGGTTGCCACTTGAGTGATGCTGGGAACCATGGTGTTCCGAACTATCATCCGCTCTATGCAAAATTATAGAAAATTGATCAATTTTATTCCCAAACCAATTACAGACACTAATTAACACGTAACAGCATTCCTGTGAAAGACTCGGTGGGTAAAACCCGAGCCAAACAACTAGCCTCCTTAGACATAACTTCTCTCAGCCCCAAATCTCTAGCACCACAAAGGAATTAGCACAAACTCACAAAGTTGGTAATACTGTTTAAATTTCAAAGACTTCTCTCCTTATCATATATTTCTCAAGAAATATCACAACAAAACATGTGGTTTATCGATAAGCTCTTCTACTAACTCAAGGTCTGAAGTTTCATTCACCTCGTATTATTTATTTTACAAAGGACTTTCCAACAAACCAAGTCGTTTGTCTGGAGGTTTCCCTTGTCAACGGTGGTTCTCCTCCTTGTATCCAAAAAGGAAAACCTCAAGGCAATACGGTTTTCTCTCTTTTTTTTTTTCAACTGTATCGTAACCAATATATATATATATATATATATATATATATATATATATATATATATATATATATATATATATATATATATATATATATATATATATATATATATATTTTTTTTTTTTTTTTTTTTTTTTTTTTTTACAAACACCAAAAAGAAAATTTGTCCTGTTTCAGAAGACAAAAAAAAAAAAAAAAAAAATTCCTAAATAAGTTTCTTTTATTATTTTTTTTTTCTTTCCAAAATTTTTTTTCCAATGACTTCTTCTTCTCCGACCAACCAACTGCTTTTTTTTTTTTCTTTTTTTTTCTTTTCACATCAATCACGAAGTTTGCTTTAGAGCATGCTATAAAGGACATGGTAGAAAAGAAAAGACCGCGGTAGTTAATTCATTACAAGCAATCAAACCCTGGAACCAATTACGTAGCCTAGTCTCGTGAGCGCCACGATCTCCTTAAAAACATATTCTGGCTGCCCCTTTGCGCCGAGAAGCTCACTGACGTCCGGTTTTCCCAGATACAACGGCGACAAGCAAGACCTTAACACCTGTGACACTGCCTCCGACGAATCGAATCGTGTCCGAGGCTATCACCCAAACACCACAACTCTTTGATAAACTCAAAACCAAAAAACTTTGTTTTCTCGAATAGCGAAAGCTTCACTTTATAGGCTAAAGGTAAGACCCTTAACATTCAAGAAACTAACGCTAAGTCTTCATCGTTAATTCTCGCCTCGACTCCTCAAGCGAAAGAACGACAACGACATCATTTATTCCAACAATTTCATTTTGACTTTTCAAGGAGTAAATGACAAAAGAACGCTATTTATTCCAACAACTTCGCAACTGCACGCAACACAGAGAATGAAAGTTGCTTATACTACCAAGTGGATAAGTTGGATCCCACCAACTACGGGCCGGGTCAAATTGGCTCTGATGGGTGCCCATTAGGCTAGATTGTTATATACCTGGTACAAAAATGGGAAGAGGGTTTTCGATTTGTATAGGCGCAAGCGCTGTAGAGGAGGCCGAGTTGTGGGTTGTGATCCACGATCTCAGACTGGTGTGGGAAACGAATCTGAGGAAATTAACTGTGGAAGTAGATTCTTTGCAGGTTTACACCTGGATAACCAACCAAACGCAGGCTGGTGTAGACCAAGCGAATCTATGAAAGATAAGTGATCTCCTGATCTATAGACTAGGACGTAAACATTCAACATACTTACTGAGAGGCTGAACAAGCAAAGTGACTTTCTGCCAAAATTGGGTTACAAGATCACAGTAGGCGACTGACAGTGTGGGAGGACCAGCGGTGCAGACTTGCATCCTTCAAAGATAATTCAAATGGGGCAAGCTTAGAGTGCCAGGAGGTATGCAATGCTGGTACGTGTGGGGTAGTCCCCTCCTATGTTTCCAAACAAAAAAAAAAAACATAGTGGAGTCAGTTAGCATATGAAGGAATGGCAACAGCCGAATCGATCACATTCCAATTAATCTCACCTCGTTTAATTAAATCACTTCTCATCCTCGTCCTGTTTAAAAAGATAAACAACACAGGTTTGACAGGAATGAAAAATTCTCATACCGCTAGATTTTCATTTCTATTTCATCATCTGACTTTTTAATTAAGTTTCTCAAGACTCAAAAGTTACTAATACCCACAAAAAGAGTTACTAATACCATGCATCTCATGATCGTAGATCGCTCCTTCCGTTTAATTAGCTTTATTATTCAGTATTTTCCTTCAGTTATACTTGTTTCTGCACTGGAAGGAATATGAAAGAGAAGGAAAATAGAGAAGAAAAGTAGAAAATAAAAAATACAGTTAAATCTAAATTATTTTTGCTTGCAACTTCAAAATTATTTTATTTATTTTAACTAATTATTAGAAGACAAGCAAATTTAAATTATGTAAGTTTGTGTTTATTTATATTTGATTTTATTTGAGATTTTCCATTAGACAATTAAGTATAAAAAATTATTTTTTTTAATATTTTTTTCTTTCTTTTTAATACTTTCAAAAAACTAAATACAAACTGGGGTATGTTTGGTTCCTATAAAAGGGAAAAAGAAAATATAAACGAAAAGTAGAATTAAAAAGAAAAGTAAAGAAAATAAAATTGGAGTTATATCCCAACATTTATTTTTATTTGCTATTTCAAACTCATTTTATTTATTTTAACTCATCCATATAAATTTAAAAAATTTAAGAATATACAAATTTCTTATATTGAGTTTGGTTCTTAGAAAATTTGCAAGACAATGTAAAGGTAAGAAAATGTGAAAGAAAAATCAAAGGAAAAAAATGAAAGAAAAGTTTAAATAACATAAAGATATGTTAGTTTATGAGTATATATATATAGAGATTTTTCTATCGGGAGAATCAAATATAAAAATCATTTTTCCTTAATATTTTTTTTTCTTTGCCCTAATACTATGCAGCAACCAATACGACCTAAGCAATTTTATTTATATATTACTTTTATTGGGAACAATCAAACAAAAATTTTATCATTTTGTTTCTTTCATGAACCAAAAATAACAAAAAGTATTTGCATATAGCTAATATTCTGCCTGCAAATATGTTCCTAGTAATTGTCCCTAGCGTGGTCTGCAATGTGCAGGAAGTCCCAATCCTCTACAGGCCATCTGAATTTTGTGTGGGATGGTCAATGTGCAAGCTAGAAAATATATGCGTGAAAATAAAAGCACACACGATATTTTGCGTAGTCAACAACCGCCTATATTCACTTCGGTCAGGTCCAAATACAAGGATTTTGCACTGATCTAATCTGGGCGTTACAATTAGTCATATGTGGTATGAGACTCGCTCTCCACCCACGATCCTTCTCGAAACCCAATTGTGACGCCCCAAATCCCGAGTACCGCTGACCACTACAACCCAATACTAAATGTGGGATGCCTGCGTTACCTCGACGCCACTCATGAAAATCGAAAGGTGAGTTTCCCTCAGGACGAGCTCTCCACCAAATACAACACTTGTATATAACCCGGTCCTAATATACACAATGACCACACAGTGGTCTCATACAACTATACCGAGTAAAAATGACCTCTCGCCCGTATTATACCTCACAACATATATCCCAACTATCCAATATAATCCATCACATGAGTAAAAACAGCCCACTGGGCCCATAACCAATACTCAAAACATCTCAACTATATATCATAGTTACAAGAGTTAACGATCTACTCTTATACAACACATATATTAAAATGAAACATTCTAATACATGCAAACCACTGTGCCCACATTCCCAGCTTTCTTCTAAACTACTATGATGAACCGTCTCCTCGCACGCTCCATGTACTTGTAAAATAGTATCCTCGAGTGAAATTTGTCTTCATTAGTGGAATCACCAAGTGGGCTACTCTCCCACTGGGTCATATGCGTCTTTCACGAAATCGCAGCACATTCAAGCAAATGCATGATCCTACTTGAATGTCTAACTGATCATCTCATATCCCGAGTCCTCCCCGACTCCCTCACACCTACTTAAGCCACGTATGAGAACCTTAGTTTTTATTTGTGGACCAATATAGATATATATATATATATATATATATATATATATATATATATATATATATATATATATATATATATATATATCAATTGGGCATAGACGATTGATATTATGTGTGGACTACCCTCAGATGTATATCAATTGGTCGACTCCGACGATTGATATTTTATTTGGACTACCCTCAGAGTATTCATTATTTTAAATGACCCTCGAGCCATTCTCTCGAAATTCACCTCATGCACTCACTTCTATAGATCCTAGAGGTGCCACAGTGCATATGGAATGCATGATAATTATTTCAATTCTATAACACATGCAAATATATAATCATGCATATATTCCGCATAATTTAAATCACCTGATCATGTTATGTAATTCACATTTCCATACACGAAAAATTAGCTCACTTGGGGCAATGATCAAACCGAGCAATTCAACTTGAATCCTTTCGACCCGAGCCACATTATTTCACAAAAATTATTTTGTGAACACTATTCTTAGGAATAGTGAAACCTCCGGGTTACTATTCACGGCAAATCACCAATCATCGGTTCACTTAGTGAACGATTTCACGGCCGTTTCCGGCCTCATACACATCAAAGCATGCATTAACACATAAATGCACAATTATGACCAATTCAGCGGAGTGGACGTTAAGAGGGAACACACCATTTTAGGTTTCAAAAATTATAACAATTGGTCCCAGATTTGGGGCCAGATCACTTTCAACCCCTCACGACCTCATTGACTCAAACATCAACAAAATACTTCAAGCGAAAGTAAAACCCCGAGTAGGGAGAAACCCTACCTCCCACGGGTTGTCGAAGCTCGCCAGCCGGAATCTGCGCGTTGGCCTCGCGCGTAGGTGACTTTCCTTCTTGCTCAGAAGATTTAGAGCGGTCGGATCTCCGGTGTTACAGAAGTCTCTCTTTCATTAGAAAAACAAATCACAAGCTCCTTCATGTCTCCCCTCCCTTTCCACGTTTCTTTCCTTTTCAAATGTAGGAGGCAGCCTTGTGCTATTTTGTCTTTTAACTTGAAACAATTCAAATAGCGTTTATGTCTGCTTTTCCCCAATTTTGACACTCGTATTTATCTCGTAGTCCATTTTAAATCGTTTCTTTACTCCTTTTATGGCACATGAGTACACTTCATATATGTGATTTTGTCACATCAAATATCGTTCTGACACACGAGAAAGCAGCGATGCCTCGAAAAGCGATGCAAATTAAGTATCTCGAGGTGTAGGTCGACGTGCTAGTTAGATTTGTGAGCGATTCAAGAGATAATCAGTTTGATCGTAGAGATCTGAAGATAAATTTTGGATTTTTAGCAGAAATTACGATTTTCTGGCTTTTTCGAGAAGTGGAATTTCTCGGATCTTACATGATAAGCTCATGGTAAATTCGCAATGAACTCTCTCTATTCCCCTTTTACACCCACATGCTAGGATTCCCACTAATCTGATTCAAGGTTGCAATTTGTCTTATATGGTACGAGACTCCCTCTTTGCCCTTCTTCAACCTAATCACTCTTAGTGGGATTGAGAATGAACTTTCTTCACTCCCTTGTCAACAACATTGCATATCTTGCTGTCATACATGAAATCAATATGAAGTGAAGAATGCACAAATCATATTTCACACAAGGTGAAAGACTTTTAACATGTAATACCTCAATAGTATCTACACTCCGCACTCCTCCAACACGTTTATACTTGGCTTGTCTTCTTCAAGTTTTGCTACTGAAATCCGTGTTGAAAACTTCTAACGCCCTGAATTTGTATCCTTGTTAATCAGCCTTGGAAGTCTTGATAAGGGTGGATCATTATCCTAATATGACTCTCACCCTATCTTCTTTTTTATATTCTTTCCTTTAAGCTATCATAACGGAATAAGGAAACTTGCAACCTAAGTATCCTCTTTAGAATAGAAACATGATTTGTCCCTAATTCTAGTTTGATAGCTTAAATGATAAGATCTTCTTGATTTTATCTTTATCCATTTGTTAGAAAGGTCGGATCTAATATAATGGTAACTTGCTCCTTAAGTAACTTGGCCTCCAAGAGTTTAGAACGGACTTGCATCCCATACAAGTTTTGCCCCAAATCTGGACTCCTCACACGTCCCTACAAGATGGGATGGACTACGTCGGGACTTCTTTTAGAGACATGATGTTTAACCCATCAAAACTTCATCAAACTCCATCTTCGAAGTAGCCATATTCTTGTAGAATGTCGAAGATGAAGATATTGACAATTCTAAACTCAATAGGTTCCAAATCTAGTTAGACAATTTAGATGATTAGATTGGAGGGGTTTCATTATCTATAGGATGTTATTAATCTTAGTTTATCTAATGCCTCTTCACAGAGGTCGAGACCATAAAGTGCTCTCTTGGTAGAGTCCTACGCCCATTCTAACTCCCGATTCGGCCCCGGGTCAGAGGCCCGAGTCCTATTCCAAGAAAAATCGTTCCCTTATCATGATTCTTGTTTGCATGAGCCATGTGGCTTTGTCCCCAAATTGAGTAGAGCTCCTTGTTCTGGCTTTTCATCGAGACTATCTTCTAGGTAGATTTTTAACTTTTAACATTATCCATAGGATCTAGAAAAGACACAGGCCTCTTCAATTTTCCTTCCGAGTTATTTTGGGCTCGAGAGCCCCCGAATCGGTCCGAACATAGTCCCGGAGCTCTCTTGCGACTAGCACATCCCAACCACAGTCGGGTTAGCACTAAGGACTTTATGTTTAAATCTTCAAATTTTTATCAATCTTAAATATTGAAGTAGACATTTTCTTGTGAAACACTAGGGAAGAAGATAATGTTAATTCTAAACCTGTATTAACACATTGGTTGTTTGCTTATATGAGAGGTTAATATCCTTCCAAGTTCTGTTCCAACCCATAGACAATGAAGAATGGATGCTTTTCTTGTGGACTTTGAAATCCCTGGCAGGTAAGTGAATGAAAAATTGTGTTCCATGCTCCGAATAGAAACAAGAAGGAGATGAATTTAAATAGTTGAGCCTCTCAAATGGGTTTGGGCCCCGAGGGCACCCACTTTGTGGAGGAGAGGACCTGCCAAGCTAGGTCGGTTTCCCCACACCGCCGCCGCGCCGTAGCCTCCCGGCTTTCGGTTCGGTTCCACCTCCTATTTTTCTGGACATTGTTTGGATTATATTTTTCGAGCAAAACGTAATACGTTACGTGGAGAACAACTAAGTGGCATATTTATACTCCCGTTTTTCCCATTTTTTGTACAACAAAAAATAAAATATTCTCACTTCACTTCATCGTCATTGTCATTTGTGCGCGTGCAACCATTGATTGAGTTACGTCGGAGTCCTCAGGCTACGTACCCGCTTACGTGGGACGGGTCCATTATCTGAAGCGATTGTCCACCATCCTCGGTACTGATTGAGGGGCCAAATTCGTCTTAAGGACACGACGTTTCATTGGGCTCGGATGCATCGATTGTTTGTTTTATGCTGCGGGTTTGTTTCGCCAGCGAGTTTTGTTTACGTTTTAGGCGAACACACGCGACTACGATCTTAAAGGCAGATTTTTCATGTTCGTTTTGGATTTAGTTTTGTTCGTTTATGTTCATTACAGTTTTTTCATTTCTGTTCGTATTCAAATTTTGAAGACAAAATTTGATTCTGTTCGTTTTTGTATTACAATATTTGTTACAGTTTTTTCGTTTCTGTATTACAAATTTTATTCACCGATTTTAAGTTGTTCGTTCTGAGTTTTTTTCGTTCGCCATTCAAATTTTGAAGACGAAATTTGACTCTATTCGTTTCTGTATTCAAATATTTGTTACAGTTTATTCAAATATTTTTTCATTTCTGTACTACAGTTTTTCATTTCTGTTCGTATTCAAATATTTGTTACAGTTTATTCAAAAAAAAATTTCCGTTTAAATTAGGTTTTCATTAATTCGTAACAAATATTTGTTCTGATTTTCCGTTCTATATTACAGTTTTTCGTTTATGTTCGTAATTCTTTTCGTAAATACGTTTTGTTTTTATCCTTCAGAAATGGCTTCGCCTTCGACTCCGGTTAACCCTATTCCAAATCATGGAGAAAAGCGAAGGTTATTAGATGCAGATTTCAGAGATGGCAACAAAAGATGTTGTTCTATCTCATAACCTTGAACTTGGCAAGATTCCTCAATGAGGATGGTCCTAAATTGGACGTTGGAGAGGCAGATAAAGAAAAGTTGGCTGTTGTGGATGCATGGAATCCTACAGCTTCTACGTATCATATTTATGTCCTCAATGATGGAAAATACTCTATAACGTCACATAGTCGGGTTGAAAGCGGCTGGGAGTTATGGGATAGCAATGCAGACAAGAAATCTGGCTTAGAATCTTAGATTTGAAGAAATTCATTGTCGGTAATTTCTGGACTTCAAGATGGTTCATTCGAGGCCGTCTTAAGAAGTCGGGTTCGAGGCTGAAGTGGTTGTGCGTGATATTCATCTTGGAAGGAATGACTCTAAGTGAGACATTTCAAGTGGTACGTTCGTTGAAAAAGCGCCGCGTAAATCACGGAGGGATTTGAAAATTATTTCAAACCTGAAGGAAGGGAATTTATCACTTGAAGACTTGATTGTTCGGTTGAGTTGAGGAATCTGATAAGTGTACGAGAAGAAAGAGTTGGGAAGAATCTAGAGAGAGTTTCAAAGGCGATGTTATTGAAGAAGGATCAAAACCCAGCAAGAAAGAAAATGCCTAGCAAATCTAGAGAGGATTCAACCTTGAGGCTGAAGAAGTTCGTTGGCAAGTGCTTGACTATGGCGGATTTGGACATCGAGCGAAGCTATGAAAGCGAAAAACGAAGCCTTGACTAATGTGGTGGAAAGATCTCCAGTGGTGTTGATGATATCAATCATTTGCTATGATATCAGGAGTGTAATATGGCGGGGAACCCGAGGAGTGGTGGATTGATCTTTTGGAGCAACTACGTCACATCTATGTAAGCGGATCGATGTTTTAGAGTCTACCTGGCCAGGTGGGGGGTGATGAAAAACTTTATATGGGTAATTCGCCGGCCTCACAGGTTGAAGGTGTCGAAAGATTGCTCAAAGATGACATCTTGAAAGATTGTGACACTAATTAATGTGCACGTAATGCGGATGTTTGCAAGAATTTAGTGTCAGGATCTCTCCTTAGCGAGAGAATGAAAAACTGAGTTGGTTTTTGTATTTATGAGGTTGTACTCTCAAAAAATGAAATGTTTGTAGGAAAGGGTTATCCCGGTGATGGTTTTGTTGAAGCTAAATTTAATATTGTGTAACCAAGGATGATTGAATAAAGTTGCTTCTTCTTATGTGCTTGGAGTCTTCTAACATTTGGCATCTTCCAGGCCCAGGACACGTTAACTATAAGTCAATAAAGAAATTAATGAATATGGGACTGTTGTCGAATTTTGACTTTCCAAGTGAGAAATGCCAAGTGTGTGTTGAATCTAAATTTTCTAAGCCCCTTTCCACTTTGTAGATAATAGAGTTTCAGAACTTTTAGATTTAATACACACAGATATATGTGATATGAAATCGTCTGTCGAGAATTGGTAATAAGTATTTTATTACTTTTATAGATGGCCTTTCCTTGGTATTGTTATGTTCTGCTTAGTAGCAAAGATGAAATTTGTGAATACTTTTAAAACATAAGGCGAAGTTGAAACTCAGTTAAACAGAAAATTAAAATCATAGGGTAATGAAGGAGGTGAATATAATTTCCATTTGAGAAATTTCACAGAAGTTTATTATCAGTTCACCAAATGATTGCTCCTTATACACCTGATCTAATGGAGTAGGCGGAAAGGAAAACCGGTCTTTGAGAGCAATGAATGCATTGTTGAGATAGTTCTGGTTTACCACGGGAATTTGTGGGAAAAATTTGTTTTGACGGTGAATTTTATTTTAAATAGAATGCGCGGAAAGGCGCGACAAACTCATACGAGAAATGGAAAACGGAATGCACACAGCAGATATCTCGAAGTGTGGGGGTGTTTGGCAAGGTTACGATTCGCTAAGGTTAAGGTAAGACGGGGCGTGGCGTAATCTTTATCGGATATCTTTCGTAATAGCAATGCATATCGTTTCTTGTTCCTGAAATTCAGTCAGTGTACATGTCAATACGATCATTGAATCAAGGGACACGGCTTTGTTCTTTGAAAATATATTCCGTATAACATAGTATATGAGTCGATTATTAATAATAAGAGTCTCGAGATACTATACTAGAAGTTATCAATGAAGGATGAACCTAGACGTAGTAAAAGACAAAGGACTTCCACGTCTTTTGGACCTGATTTCTTAACGTATTTGTTGGAAAATGAGCCTCGGACATTCAAAGAAGCTATGAGCTTGCAGGCGTTGGAAAGAAATATCAATAGTGAAGTTGAATCCGTCTTGTCGAAATGCATGGAAGTGGTTGACCTTCCTCCTGGTAATAAACCCACTTCTGATGTAGTGGTTTCAGAGGAAAATAAGGCGGATGGTCTGATGATAAATATAAGGCTAGGCTTGTGAAGTAAAAGGATACAAACCTTGAGAAGGTCTTGATTATTTTGATATTTATTCACACATTTACTAAATTACATCTATAAGGATGCTAATTGCTGCTTGTGGTGTATAAGCGAAATCCATCAATGGATGTGAACGGCCTTCTTAAGCGAGAGATTTGAAGAAAAGTATATTTGGAACAACCCCGAAGGTTTATTGTTCGGAGGCCGAGAAGCGAGAAGTATGTTGGCTTATCGAGTCACTACATGGATTGAAACAAGCACCAAAGCGATGGCATGCTAAATTCGGCTAGTATGTTGGCCAATGGTTTCAAGATTAATGAGTGCGACAAATGTGTATATGTTAAGCAAACTACATGAATTTGCTTTGCCATTTTGTAATAATATGTAGAGCGATATGCTTATAACGACAATGATGGTGAGGCGTAAGAAAATCAAATGCTTGCTTGCAGTAAATTTAAATAAGAAGATATGGGGGTCGATGTTATTTGGAGTTAAATCCATAAGACATATGGAGGATTAGCTACTCACAATCCCATTATATTGAAGCGATTCTTGAAAGTGCAAGAATCTAGATAGTGTACGATGAAGACGATAGATGTTAATTTACAATAAGAATGCGGGTGGCAAAAAACTCAAAATGAGTATGCTATTACTGGAGTTTAATGTATGTCATGAAGCGTACTAGGCTAGACATAGGCTTGTCGGTTAGCAAGTAAATCGATTTACAGTTAGTCAAATGAAAATCGTGGAAGGCTATGAAAGCGTTTATTGGAACACTTAAGGCGCCTGAATTATACTTTGCATTACAAGAATATCAATGATTACTTGAAGGATCTTGTGATGAAAATTGGATAGCAAACCTTTAAAGACACAAAATCCAACAAGTGAATGTATTCACACTTGGTGGTAGCGGTGTGTGGAAATCATCCAAACAAACTTGTATTGCTAGATGTATGGAATCGGGAATTTATTGCTTTGGATAAAAGCGGGGTGAAGAGAAAGTAGAGTGGCAAGAATTTCTTAGAAGATATTCTTAATTGGCTAACTAGTGCGGATTGTATGTATACATTGTGATAGTCAAGCGGCAATAGGAAGGGCAGGAATGTCATGTTTAATGGTAAGTCTACGACACATCGTCGAAGACGCTGACCGCGATAAAACTGACTTCTTTCTAATTGATTATCACCGTGTATGTGAAGTCAGATAATATTGCGGGATCCATTGTGAGTAGCAGAGATGGTTACAAAAACATCAAGGGGAACGGGTTTAAGGCCTCTAAACAAGTTATCATAACGGACACCCTACCTAGTTGACTAGAGATCCGGGATCTGAGTTGAAGAGACAATGAGATTATGAAAACTGATTGTAAGTCTTATGCAATTTGTTTACCATTCGGATAAGCAGTATTAATATGTGAAAGGTTAAGCGAAAGCTTTTAATGATTATGAAACTATATGTTCGAAATCACCTATGTGAGAGTGTGAAGTGAGTAGCACGTGAGATTTGAAAAGTAGGAATTCTCTGAGAACCTTTCATTGAGACCGAGGCGGTGTTCATGGCCCAAGCAGACAACTGATGAGTAGTTCTATTCGAAAAAGTTGTGTGATTTCTGTCTGAGCTACCTTGAAGGTGACGATTCAAGACATCAGTCTCTCTTGATTGACTGATAAGCGAATGGAAGCTGCTAAGGAAAGTTCAAAGTCTCATACCTAAACATCCGTCTGGCGTTTTATAGGAATAATGCGCTGCTGCATCTCATGCATTACCTGATATTGAAATCATAACTTTTCATTCGTATGAAGAATTGTTGGGACTTTGGAATCCGCAAAAACTATAGTGAATGAAAGTGTACCCATGTCGAATAGAAGCTTGAGAAGGGAGATGGGTTTAAATAGTTGAGTCTCTCAAATGGGTTTGGGCCCCCGAGGCGCCTTACTTTAATGGAAAGGAGAGGACACATGCGGTAGATGAGGTTTCCTCCCAGCGCCTGCATACCGTGGCTCGGTCGATTCAGCCTCATTTTCCCGAACATCCTGAGTGTTTGGATTATATTTTTAAACAAACATGTTGTTAGGTGGGCGGCTTCGTGACATATTTATACTCCCAAATTTTCCCGTTTTTGTCGCAATGGCAAAATGTCTGTTTTGACTGTCGTCATTGTCGTTTTATCGCATTTATTCTGAAGCCAGTTAAGTTCGTCGGGTCGTAGGCTACGTATCGCTTTAGAGGAAAATTAAGATTCATCTTAGGATATATGATTGTCCACTATCCTCAGTACTAATTAAGGGGCTAAATTCTTTTTAAGAACACAATGTTTTTTCGTTAGGCAGATCTGTTTACGATTATTTATTTGTATTGTGGATTGTTTCATAACATTTTTTTTATTTCTGTTTCTGAACGAACACAACGACTACATTTGCAAAAGTCTAATCCTCATAAGGACTCTCTCTGTTTTCATTGGTCATTGTTTCATTACCCTGTCTGAGATGCTGTCATCAACACTGCAATATGAAATGAAAAAAGATCATATCAGTCATTGTCATTATGTGAACAGATAGAAAAAGTACAGTCGGAGTCTGATGAGTTTATAATAATGGTCAAGGGGATGCAGTTTTATGGTTTTTATTATAATTATAATGAGGATGTTGTTTACTAGGTTTGGTACATTGACTCCTTAATATAAACCTTCCCTTCGTATGCTATTTTGTTGTTTATTAGCTAAGACTGAGAGGCCACTAGCAGGTGATTTCATCATCAATTCCTATAATCAACTGGCTGGTGTCATTTCTCAGGCTTGTATCGATTTCACCATTGACTGTAACTGAGTTGTATGGGATTAATAGGTGTTGGATATGAAGGCAATAATGAATGTTTAAGTTTCTTTCAAGATCACATTGTTGCTAGTAAGGACCCTTTTCTTAGAAGCTCAAATACACAAAAAATATAAAAATAAATAAATAAAATAAAAAATAAAGAATAAAATAATTTAGATGTCACTAACCACATAAATTGAGTTTGGTAGGCTTAGTTTGTGTTTGTTTTTTAACTTAATCTGAATAGAACTTTTTGAGACACATCTTTGAATAGTCTTAATAGCATTAAACAGTAGGATTGTTGTTTTAACGGAGTGGGTGATGAGTGGGAAGATGACGAAGGGATTATTTCGGGTTCGGCCGTCCGGATTAACTAATGGGACGGGTTTGGTTCTTATAATCGGGTTTTTAAGCAGTTTTAATTTATTTTACCCGAATTCGAGGCAGTTGGAGTATTCACTCTAATCATCCTACCAGATTATATTTTAAAAATATTTTTATTATTTTTATTTTACATTTTAATATAATTAATAATAATTATTAATTATTAAAATATTTTTTAAATAAATAATTTATAAAAATTCATAATATTTTTATTTTTTTTATGAAATATATTAATTTTAATATAATAAAAATAAAAAAACAAATATAAAAAATAAAAAATAAAAAATAAAAACGAATCGAATGTAAATGGGACGGGTTTGGGGAATTTTACCATTAAAGTCATGCAATTAATTTTTTAAATGAGATAGGTTTGAGAATTAAAAAAATAAACGGTGAGTGAGATAGAACATCGTCGAAACATAAGATTATCGTCGCAGTAGTGAATATTTGAAATTGTAGCCTGCTTTTTGAATGATGATGGGTTTTTATTTTTTATGGAAATGATTTTTTAAATAGAAAAGTCGAATGTTAAAAGTCGAATGTTTTTCGCTTTTACATTAGCTTTTTTAAAATTTTGTTAATAAGTCGCTAAAAATTTGGCAAGCAATTTTATCTTTAAAGTGAACTTCCATTAAGTCGAAAACAAGCGTCATTCGTGATGTTATATGATTTTCCCAACTCAATTCCGCCCAAATATTACGACTTGCTCGTCCCTTGCCGGGCAAATTTTATAATAATGTTCAATCATTCATTCAGTTAATTTAGGGGCCTTTTTTGGTAAAATCAGATGCAAACGAGTCCTTATCCCTCAAAAATTTGGAGATATAATCCCTAAACATTCTGCTCTTATCCTTGTCCTACTAGGCAATCTGATCAAGTACAAGGTCTTATCATGGAGCTCTTATAAAAAAAAGGGAGCCTTTATGAAATGAGATGATATAAAAAGATTAGTCCCCCTAATTTTGGTCTTAAACTATCTCACAATTTTTACTTCTGTTTCTCCCTTTGATTTCCACCAAAATCCAACTAAGGACAAGTCATCATGTTCAGGATCTCTTGAAAAATAATGCACTAAAGAAACTTTCCAAAGCTCGTGAAGAGGGTATGGAAGGTATATGATATGGTTTGAAATGCTCCATCAAACCTGCAAGCAAACCGATGAAAATTTGGGGTTGTATATTAGGAAATTTAAGATGTTGTTTGACCTTGAGAAGTGGTAGGAGAGTGTAGGGCCTAAGTTTTAGTGTGGACATATGCCTATGATGAAACAGTTTGCTTGAGAAAAGTTGAGAAAGGTTTGAGTTTGATAGGGAGTAACTAGAGATATTCAACTAGTGACCATTCATTTGACTTGCAAATTGCAAGCAATGAATTACTCCCACCACTGTGAAAAATTAAGTCAAATAAAATAATTAGAAATAACATAAAATTGGAAATCCAACTCAGGGAGGTGAGAAAGTGTGTTGAGAGGAACTAGTTATAGACCATATAGAAGAGAGCTCAAATCAATAGAAAAAATGCAGCATGGATCGATTTGAAGAAATATAGAAAAGGAATAAATATAATAACATATACAACTAATTTTGATCCAATGATTCTTTATTAGGAAGTGTGTGTTTGTCTAAGTGATGTGATTAATTGAAAATGATTTATTATTAATGTATTTGAAGTACAGAAAGGGGAAGTACGAAAATACACAATACTAAAGCTGTGTTTTTCTTCTTGGTATCTAATAAGGAAGAAGAATTTGTTAAAATGATTTTTATTTAGAAAATTATATATATTTAAATTAATAATCTAATAAATTAAATGAATTTAAAATAATAAATAAAAATAATATATTGAATTTAACTCTATTTTTACTTAATTTCCATTTTATTTTCCTTGTGTATTCTCTCAAATTTTCTAAGAACCAAATAATGCCTAAGTAAAGTTTTTTTAAAAAAAGAAGACATATCCTAAGTAAAGTTAAATTCAGTATTTTTGACCTAAAGGTAGGGAAAATGAGATGAAGTTGGAGTGTGGCTGGTCTAGATTAATATGAATGAAGAATGAAGGTTCTAATAGCAAAATGGATCTAGAAATGCAGCCTGATTGGGACGTTGTTTGCTAAGAAGTTGAAGTACCCTCCTATCAAAACAATTACACAGATATAACATAAATTTTGGTCCTAATTGGGTGTGTTCCCATTCTATGCCTCTCAAGAAGTAGGACACAATCCATTGCATGGAGAGACATGCATTTTGTCTCAATGTTCACTGTTCTCTGTGGCTTTTCCCAAAGTGATAGCTAGCAAACCTAACAAAATTCATCAAGTGGACGACTACTGATTTCCCTAGCTACTGTGTGGTAATTGGATTTCTATGGAGAGATGAATCCCAAGGCTAGAATATGACGTTCCCAAAAGTGAAATGGACCATGGAAGAAATTAATTTCATGGCCCTCGATCGGGACAAACTTCAAAGGATGAATACAAGCAAGTCTGCCAAAACACCATGGATTTACATGATTGCATCTATATGTAGTACAGCAGATGACAGCATTCCAACACGTTGTTACCTCAATCTCAATTGCATTATTTTTCTTTAAGTATTGTTTGGTTGAAAAGAAAATTAAGAATCCCAAATAATCAGATTAACGATATAGGCATACAGAAAGAAATATAAAAGTTTTACTAATTTAGAAAATAGTTATATAATATTGCAAATGAGAGGAATTGGTGCCTGCCTTTTATTGGTAATTTCATTAGCTGCTGGGCCCACTTCAAGCAAAGGCTACTGATCCTTTTGGGATATATGACAGAACTTCCTCCTGTTGATACCAAAGATGCGGCAAGCTAGTTCAATATTTCTTTATTTGAGTTCCTACAACTGCCGCCATTGGAATCTCCATGGGACCTTTGAAGCTTTCACAATCATGGCTCCTACTATAAGTATCTCCTCCCGCCTCTCCACTCCCATCAATTCAGTACTCCTCTTGATCTGTGAACACTTCTCATCAAGGAAGAAAGAACACTCTTTCTAGAGAGAGAGAGAGAGAGAGAGGGAATGTTGTGAGCAACATTGAAGGCTCCCAGGAAGCTCATGTAGCGTCTGGAGCCGGGAACAAACCTTCGCCTTTTCAGTGGCTTCCCCAATCGTTCCAACTGATACAACTGCTCATTTTGCTCTACCCGTTGATTCTGAGCATAAGGCTAAGGTTTTCAAGATCCTTTCCTTTGCTAATCCTCATATGAGAACCTTTCATCTCTCTTGGATCTCCTTCTTCACTTGCTTTGTCTCCACTTTCGCCGCTGCCCCTCTTGTCCCCATCATTCGTGACAACCTCAATTTAAAGAAAGGAGATATCGGAAACGCCGGAGTGGCTTCTGTTTCGGGAAGTATTTTCTCCAGGCTGGTTATGGGTGCTGTTTGTGACATGTTGGGGCCAAAGGTATGGAGTGCGCTTTCCTAATCATCTTCGGCTCGACTGTCTTCTGCATGTCGCTGTGTCATCAGCGGGAGGATATATAGCCGTTAGATTCGCCCAGTCGGGTTCTCCCTGGCCACATTTGTGTCTTGCCAGTACTGGATGAGCACCATGTTTAACGGTAAGATCATTGGTCTTGTTAATGGAACCGCCGCCGGGTGGGGAAACATGGGTGGTGGAGCTACTCAGCTTATAATGCCAGTGCTGTATGAGATCATTCGTAGAGCTGGTTCCACCCCATTTACTGCCTGGAGGATTGCATTCTTCATTCCTGGGTGGCTTCATGTGATTATGGGGATCTTGGTCTTAACCCTCGGCCAAGACCTGCCTGATGGGAACCGCGGTGCCCTGCAGAAAAAGGGAAATGTGTCCAAAGACAAGTTCTCTAACGTCAGTTTTTTAATTAAACCCCCCTCATGATCATGATCTTTTTAATCCTATATATTGTGAATTTTTGGCTAATAGCTAGGTTCTCTTTTTGGTTCAGATTTTGTGGCGTACCGTCACAAACTATAGAACATGGATCTTTGTCCTGCTATACGGATACTCCATGGGTGTAGAGTTGTCTACTGATAACGTGATTGCTGAATATTTCTATGATAGGTATGTTTCTTTCTCACAATTAGTTTCATATATAGAAATTATTGAATAGTAAAAAAGGTGAACTAACTAACAAGATGGCGTTCTGTATATATGTAACAGGTTCGACCTGAAGCTACACACAGCCGGAATCATAGCAGCCACATTTGGGATGGCCAACTTAGTGGCTCGCCCCTTCGGTGGATATAGTTCTGACTTAGCAGCCAGAAGGTTCGGGATGAGGGGCAGGCTATGGACCCTTTGGATCCTCCAAACTCTTGGAGGGGTATTCTGTATCTGGCTGGGGCGTGCCAATTCACTTCCCATTGCAATCTTAGCCATGATCCTCTTCTCCATTGGAGCACAAGCCGCCTGTGGAGCAACTTTCGGCATCGTCCCTTTCATTTCCCGACGATC
The DNA here is from genome assembly GCA_016808115.1 of Tetrastigma voinierianum. Taxonomy (NCBI): domain Eukaryota; kingdom Viridiplantae; phylum Streptophyta; class Magnoliopsida; order Vitales; family Vitaceae; genus Tetrastigma; species Tetrastigma voinierianum. Next base: position 12,590 of record JAEQBH010006059.1, on the reverse strand, counting down.
TTTGGGCATAATATCAGGCCTAACCGGGGCAGGCGGGAACTTCGGCTCCGGACTGACCCAGTTGGTGTTCTTCACCTCCTCAACATTCTCCACGGCAAGCGGCCTCTCCTGGATGGGGGCCATGATTGTCGCCTGCACTCTTCCTGTCACACTGGTTCACTTCCCACAGTGGGGAAGTATGTTCCTTCCAGCATCAAAGGACGCGGTAAAGGGTACTGAAGAACACTATTATGAGGCTGAGTGGAATGAGGAGGAGAAGCAAGAAGGGTATGCACGAGGAAGCCTCAAATTCATCGAGAACAGCCACTCCGAGCGTGGCAAACGCATTAGCCTCTGCCTCCCCTCAATACCATCCCATGTCTACCATGCACTTTAACCAGCGTCGTGATATCTTCTTCCATGTTTTAACCTTTATAATTGATTGTATGGATGAACGACTATCTTACTGATATATCCAAATAGAAGAAGATTCTGTGTTCTTTGCCTGGTATTGGAGACTAGATTCAGATTTCAGATGGGGTGGGGGGCAGGAATGCGTGAATGGCCGGGATGCATATTCCGAGGGATTCTATCGTGTTTATTAAAATATTATAATTGATATGGCTGGTTCCAAGTACATCTAAGCTTGCAACTTGCTAAGGAATATGGTACAAGGCATTTTATGATTGGGTGGAATTGAAAATGTTTTATTTAATATTATGAAGATTCTCACTTATTTCCTGGGTATGAGGAGAAGTTGACCTTTTCTTTTCTTTTCTTTTTTTTTTTTTGAATAAGTTAGAATAATAAGATATATTAAAATAATTGTAGCTTAGTTGTTGTATCTTCATGCCATCTACTACTAGAGACGATGTATTAAAGGCCTAAGTTGTGGGAATCATCAAACCTCCCCTTTGAACCTTCATATCCCTACATTGGGAATACTTAAACTGAATCATCTCCGGCAATCCATGGTAACCAGTTCAAGTCCTTTTTGAAGTTTTATTTTATAGTTAACTTCAAGACATAGACCTATAAGATTAATCGAGGTATCTTCAAGACCTTGACTCATAAGATTAGCCGAGATATGTGTTAAATTGAATTAACAACTTATCATACGGTTGCTGAATGCTGATACACAAAGAATTGGACTCTTATTAGCTAAATAGCTTACTGATCCTGCAGGATTTTGTTATTTGACAGTGTTTTTTTGAAAATTCAGGGATTTGATAAATAAATAAATAAAAATATATTTTAAAGAAAAAGCTAATATTAAAATCTTGAGCTTTCGCGAAACTACATTTAAATTTTAGTAAAACTTGCTTTTTAAATATAAGCTTTTCATAAATTTTGTTTTTATATCGACTCTATAGCACTCTACCCTATTTAATATGACACGAAAGCGACGTTATTTTGATGCTAAAGCCCCATGAGGTAAAAATGAAAATTAAAAAGAATATAAAAAAGCAAAAATTCGAAAGTTGTCGTATTTAAAAAACAAAATTTTGTTCATAATTAAAATACATAAATCATGAAATTGTATATAAGTAAGTTCCATTTAAATAAATATTTAACATGTGACTGGGAGTAACTTATAAGAATATCAGAAATATGGCATCGGTTTTCTGATGTGGAAACTGCTCAACCTCTCATAAATTCCACTATGTTTGTGGTGCCAGACAGATCATCCATCGTGGATTAAAAAAAGAATATCTAATATCCATTTTCTCTATTCAATAATTCTGCCTTGAAATATCAGCTGTACAAGGTGGAAATTAATTATAATTCTCCTAAACTTTTGACAAAAAAAAAGGTTTTGTTTCCAATATTTGATCAATAGTGACGCCGCCTCATGTATATATGAATCCACTGGTGGCCTTCCACCCAACTGTTTGGAATCATCGATAAAAGTCATTCTATTATAGATATTATAGAAATTTGGAAGTTCACCATTGTAGGACAAAATTGACCTGTTTGATCCTGTAAGAAAGATATAGGAAATACTAGACCTGTCTCTGCAGAGTATCAGAACACTACAAATAAATTATTTCTGAATTTGAGGAACATCCAACGTGAAGAAAGCTAGAACCATGCCTACATGCAAAGTTAGTTGGGAATAGCATGTATCATGCTACCGAGTTGGAAATAAAAACAAAAAAGATATCAAGAATGGAAATCGTGGTTCGAAGGAATATGTCGAGGAAAAATAATTTGGCTTTCGGATCACAGAGCACCTTAATCACTTGAGGGGACTACGCCCAGCTAGCTGTAGATCTTACGCTTTACCTTAAATAATTGGTTAAGGTAGTACCTCAATTTCTAAAGTGACATTGGAGATATGTGATATGCGAAGCTGCATGCTTTCTTAGATATCAACTTGTTTAAGTTATCTTGAAAGTTCAAACATGCCATCAAGCATTACAAATCAGATCACTCCAAATTGTGTAAAGTAAAACTATCAGATGGCCAATTAAGGTGATAATGGCAGCCATGCATTAGAAGAAGCTGACGATGCCACGCCTGGTTTGATATTTTGTTGGCCTTTTAACCTGGTTAGCTGTTATCAAAATATTTGCTATCCAGTTTTGATGGGAAGATGGCGATTTTACAGATCCGCAGGAAGAAGATTGGCCAAATGTTGAACATGAATGATTCTGGTAACATTTTAGTTTTGCGATATTGCAAAGTTAAGGCAGCAATATTACAAGATACACATTCATCAAAAATCAACAGAAGTGCATAAGTGAAGCTTGAACTCCTGTAATCTTCTCTGAGCTGCAAGTTCAGTTGCATTCTTAAGTAATGATGAGGGGATGAAGCCAGGAAAAAAAAATTCTCAATTAGAAGAAAGAGATGATAACAACATAACTATAAGCTCAACTTCCCACTGCCACCACAGGTGCTACAGGAACGGGCAGAGCACTTGAGTACAGTAGCTCAAACTCTTCAGGCCTGTTGCAATGCAGCAAGAATTTAAAACATTTATTAGTGGGGAGAGAGACTAAGGTAAGGCTAAATGTACCCTGCAGTGTATCGAGTAGCCATATTCTTTGCAGATAATCTTGCTCTCTCAGCACTTGCCTCTGACAGTTTCTTAAGCACAAATCCTTCACCTTTGCATTCAGAACATATGCCAGAACCACCACAATCTTCACACATTTTTAAAGGAATCTGTTTCCTAAGAAAGTGTGCAATTAGAAAGATATCTTGGAAATATAAAAAGGAGTTACAAGTGATCATGCACAATGGGATATGAAAGAAGAAGTTTGGATGCAGCCTACGATGAATGTTGGTTAAGTTACTTATGTCAAAACAGAGGATGCTTAGCATGTATTGTGCGCTAGACACCATGTTTCATCTTCCTCTTTTTTTACCCAAGCACCTTTCTTCCAAAATATATGCATAGAAACTCACAATCCAATTTTCACTGTCACTGTTTAAAGATGCAACAAACATAAGTTCCATTATCCAACCAATTTGACAGCACTGATCCTTGATATCAGATTAATATACCCTAAACATTGGGTGATTTTCAAAGTCACATTAAACACAAGTCAATTCTTTAATGCTCATCAAACACAAAATAAAGCATATAAAGCTCCCTTGGTGAAGATGCTCTATGAATCCTAAAGAAATAAACATAAGGAAAAACAACAGTTTAAATCACCAATAAGAGCCCAAGTAAATGATATACAGTAAGAGAAATTTGCATTAACATATCTTACAGAGATCTTTCTAATTACAACTCATTTTATAGAGGATACATCAAGCATTCTCTATTTGAATTGCAGATATGTTAAGATTTTCCTTCTAGACCTAATTACATGTTTGTAGCTTAGTTACACACCTCAGTTGCTTCAGAAGGTCTAGTTCTTCTTACAAGAAGTGTGGCTGCTGCACCCACGACCGAGGCAGCGATTGCAACAGAAGCAGCTGTTTCTGGTAGTGCATAAGATACTCCAAAAAAATTTCTTCGTTCCATTTTGTAACTTCACATCAATTAAAGAACTATGATCTGGATCAAATGCATTATAAATCCAGGGCTTGATGTCTCTACTTCCTTCACAGCATCAAAAGTAAGATTAGCTATAGAAATTCAACCACACTGTGTTTTGTATCTCACACAATAGAAAAACATAGACACTGACAATATTTTACTGTCAATTAATTGTAATAATAATAATCAAAAAAGAAAACGAAAAACTTTTGCTTTTAAAATAATAATAATAATTAATAAAGAAAAAGAAAAACTTTTGCTTTCTATTGCTGTTTTCTACCAACAGCTTCACCAACAAATTAAGGTGAGAAATATGCTATCCATGTAAACATTAAACAACATATTTACGCCATTCCTAGATTCAATTGGAATAAAACTAAGTCATAGAATCAATTAAGAAAAGATCAAACTAATTAGCTACTTATACTAAAACCTAAAAGCATCAGTCAGGGAAGATATTGCAAAGTGCCATTAATAGTTATCTCCATGATTCAAATGCAATGTTGTCAAACATGCACATCAACCATGGGCCAAGAGAACAAAATTCCTAGTTTCAACCTGGGGACTTGAGGAAAAGATTGGCAATTTGAAAGAGATCAAAATACAACAAACAAATTTATGAATGAAATACAATAGACAAAATTTTGAATTCTCAAATGTAACGCATCTTGACTAGACGCTTTAGAAATAACCCCAAACCACAAAATCTATTACATGGACTCAAGTATTAGCTTGCTAAATTGGGAAGTGTAACAGTCATCTATTACAAACTAATTATAGCACACTGCCTTGAGGAGCCAAGTTACAGGTTCGAGGGGTAAAGGGATCTAGGTTCAAGTCTTAAAGGAGACAAAAATGTACCTATCAAAGATTAATAAATAAATTGCAGCAGACCACTATGAGAAAGCAACTCCAGAATTTCTCAAAGAAACTTCCATGCAAAAAAAGATCTTTATACAGGTAAAATGCTATTGATTCCCCAAAATTAAGCATTATAAAAATTTGGAAATTTAGGAAAGTTATAAATGCAATGCTTATTTCTATAATTACCCAATTTCCCTGTCTGCTCTAGCAGGAAATGCATATTAGAAATATATGCAGTATGTATTCTTCCCATATTACAAATGAAAAAATTATTCCCAGAGAGGGGACTAAACAATTTAACATCCTCCCTTCACACTTATGTCATCATCACCTTTCTCCAGCAACCAGAAATATGCTCCATGCTAACATTCTTGTGCCAATAAGCATTGAGATGACATTAGATGGCTCATTATATAAACAGCAGGTAGCTTTGATAGTGAATATGTTCTTTTATTACTATTTTTACAGGTAAATAGAGAGAGGATGATATAAAAAGCACTAAGAAATGCACCAAAGTGCACAGATGTATAAAATGGTGGCCAAAGGAAAAATCAGAAAAGAGAACTAATAAAACTTTACTCTCTCCTACAGTGGGAACCTATCCTATCTACAAAATCAAATGAGTCATTTAGCTTTCATCAGTAACACAACACCTGACATAAAGGGATTGTTAAGAAAAAAATTTCAATGGGGAATACCTTCTCTTTTTCCCCCCCTTTTTTTTGTGATAGGAAATTTTAATAGGGAATATCTTATTGAAATTTGTTTAAGGCATAAAGTTCTTAGCTAAGAATGTACCACAAAAAGAACAAAGATAAAAGTTTTGGTTCAGAGATGCTTAGATTCTTAGAACTGTAGTTACAGTCAACTAGGAAAAATAGTAAAGATTGCATTTTGAAATAGGCTTATCTATTTTGTGTTTTTTCCATGACATGACAGTGTATATCTTGTAATAGGAGCCTTAGTAGCGGTCAAACTGAACTTTAATTTGATTGTGAGGTATTGATGAACAATTTGCAAAACAGGTTCCCTAAATAATGTTTTCGATCCAGAGCTTCTTTTTTTTTTTTTTTTCTTTTGATCAGATATGAGATCCAGAGCTTCTTGAAATTGAGTATTCCATAATGTAGCTAGACTGACTTGTATAACCTAAGAAGGAAAATTTTATAAATATGTGACGTCCCTGGCTTTACTTAAGCCAATTTAGATTTAGAGTATACTAAATCAAAGTGGTTGATTTGTAATGGTAATAGCATCTACTGGCTCATAATTGCTAGGTGTGCCATTAATATGGCTAACCCAGAAACTGATTAGTAATGCAAATGACTTGAGCATTTCCCATGAATAACAAATTCAATTTTCCAAAAGAAGTTATATCCTGCAAGGATCTTGACTCTGATATGGCTTCAACTATGCCTCACATTCCTCAAACAATCAAATAACAAGGATCTCCTAGTTGTATTTAAGTTCAATTTTTATAAGAACGGTAGCTTTCTGTTTCAAAAGGTGAACTAGAATAACATATTATAGATGACAAAGAAAACCTTTAAAGCATGATCAGAATTCCCAAACTGGATCAGGAAATTGGGGCTCATTCCAATCATATCAACTCAGGTTTTTGTACATGTAATTAGCTTCAGAAAAGAAAAGAAATCTGACTCTAGTACAATTACAATGAGCAGAAATGTGGACTCCAAGTCCCCATTTGTGTGCAAGGTAATTTGCTCCCAAAGTCCAAAATGACAAAAAGCATGCAACAACTTCAATTAAAATCAGATTGAATCCTTACCATAGAAAGCCCACAAACCATTTCCTCATTAACAGAGACAACAAACACTAAACCCCACCAGGAAATCATTTTCACCTCACCCAATGAACCATCTAAAGCCATTAATCCGAGGAATCACTCTCCCATTAAATTATTCACTCAACAACAAACTCTGGTAGGTTCCCCATTTCTAGGGTTCCCTTCAACCCTCAAATTTCCACAGTATGCTTACAAATTGGAAATACCCACCACCTCTACATGAACTAAAGAGCCATTACAACCAAAGGTCTCCACTATAAAGTCAACAATCATTAAGTATAATGGTTTCACCAAATCCCATGACCTCAGTTCTCCATATCAACAACTAATTCCGTATCACTCTTAAACACCAAGACGCATGTGAACTACCAATTCTAAATGATCATGAAATGCATATACCCATATCAACAACCAATTCTCAACGATCATGGAAAGCATATACGCATGTGAACAACCCATTCTAAAGGGCCCTGAAATGCGTAGATGCATATGAACAACCAAGTATAAAGGAATACCCATATAACCAAACCCCATAAAAGCCCCAATCTGAACTGGTTCCCCTTCTTTCTTCCATAACAACGTAACATTCCCATCAACCCCATTCAAATTCTCGGTACTTATGCCCATCTTAGAAATAAAGAAAAAGAAAAAAGAAAAAATTGGAGTTTGCTCTGCTTACTCTTTAATGGCAGAGTCTGTAGTACAAGCTCCATTTCGAATATCGTTGTCCGCTCCACAGGTGACAATAACTCCCATGGCAGATTTCTTATCCTTGATGTGAGCTTGGAATCCGCCCTCCATTATACATGTAATATCAGTATTGCCATTACTGCATTTCTGAGTTTGAAACTTTGAATGAATGAAGGAAAAAAATATGTTTGGGAGAATTAAGTTATGGTTCCTATTTTATTTTATTTGAAAATTTGTGAACAAATAAATCTAAAACCAAGTCAAAAATCTCCTTATTTCAAAATTATTTAATAAAGAATAAAAACTAAATTGATAAAAAATACACCATACCCCATATAGAAAAAATCCAAAACCAAGCTCAAATCTCTTTATTTCAAAAACATTTTATAAAAAATAAAAATTAAATTAATAAAAAGTTCATCATACCCAAATACAACCTTAGTGAACTGGGTACTACTTAAAAACAAGATACTATGGTATCTAGTAGTACCCAATGTTTATTAGGTAATACTATGAATGATGTATTTTTTTATCATTTTCCATTTTCATTTTTATTGTCTTTAAAGTGAAAGATTTGGGTATAGTTTTAGGTCTATAATTCATAATTTTTCAAATAAATTGAAATGGAGCCTCATAACGTAGTTACCCAAAATGTTTCCTTTGACGGGGTATCATATATGGAAGAAGTAGGAGCGCAGTTATAATTTAAATGCACACTCTACCAGCTAACAATGTAATTAGAAGGGCCACATACCTGCCCCTCAAGAGCCGCCCATTTTGGAAGAATTAAAGCATTGGTATTATGGGTTTTAAATTCATGAATTAAACGCTGCAGGGTTGATTTATTTCTTGCCTCTAGAGCAGTTTGTTAGTTGGAAGAATAATAAAGGTGGTGGTGAGTGGTTAGTGGTGAGTGGTGACAGTTTACCATTTGGCATTTCATATGTGAAGCCAAATCATCTCCCATTTGGCACCAAACCGTGATTAGGTTTACTTCTGTGGGGATTCAAGTGCTTTAGGCTTTATCCTAAAAACACATGTGATCATAGAGAAAATTGTATGAGATACATATGATGATAAATATATATATAATTAAGTGTTAGCAGAGCAGTTTTTCACATTCAATTGTGGAAGCTATTTTTGTAAAGAATGGAAACTGCTCAAAAAATGTTTTAGTAAGTTGATGATTTGCTGAGTGATTATAAGCCAGCCAGTTTGGTTCCCAATACCGATTAATCCACATTATAAGATATTATATTTTAGAGAGATTAAGACGAGAGAGTGTGGAAGGTCTAAGAACATATAATATTATTTAACTTTGTAATGATGATTGGATCATTCATGATTGTGCTTTCCAGTTATATAATGTGTATTACTATACAATATATTAATAATTAAAGATGTAACATGTATTTGAAAATGAAAAGTGTTTAGATTTAGAGAGCCAATGGAAGAGGGGTGAGGATGAGGGTGAGGGTTGAGCATGCATTAGTGGAGGAAGAGAAACTCACGGGCATCCCCTCACATCCACCTCAGTGAAAAAAAAAAAGAGTCCCCCACCTCACCCAACATCCTCCAAAGTAATGCTGACTAGCAATGAGCTGTGTCATATCTGTTACCTCTGGTTCAAACATTCCTGGAAGCTTATTTAAAGCCATCATCACACTTCATCACCTTTTCTTTTAGCCACTTTGTTATAAAATTAAAACCTCTTATAAACCTCTCTGCAGTCTGCTCTCCACCCCCACGAGAACACCCTGATCATGTCGAACGTTCAATGCCTTCTTCTCCTCCCACTCCTCCTCATGCTGTCTTCTCCTAACTCGGTCATGGCCGCAGGCCGCCGGGGCCTCGTTTCTACAGTTTCACTTTCAGGCCCCTCAGCACTCCAATACCTCTGCTCTCACAACTAAGAGCAGCATAAATTTTGCGAAGATGAAGCCCGGACGGATCATAAGCAGCATCATTTGTGGAAGGAATAAGTCAAAATTTATGACAAAGGATTCAGGCGCTCTTCGGCTCCAAGCCGGTTCATAAACTATCGCCACTCATCGTACCTGGCTGTTCTACCACTACCGAAGCCTTGCAAACCTTGATGATGTTGAGACTTGAGATGGTATTCGGAAGAATCTGAGGTGAGGTGGTAGAGACTACTTTTGTCTATGATTTCCGTGTTCGTGGGATGAAACCAGATTCGAACGGATGTTCATTTATCGTAAGCTTCCCATCTTGGTGGAAATGTTGTACAAGTTCATTTTCATTCATGAGTTTATTATATATACTTTGTTTGATTATTATATATAATATATGCAAATCTACCAGCACATAGCATGTTTTTGAATTATGGGTAGTTAGGTCTGGCTCAGTCATTTGCATCACCATCAACTTGCAGAGAAACTTAGCAATTGTTTGAATTAACAAGAAGACTGAATCCTACAAAATTTGGTTTGGTCATGGCAATTTACATTTCCATCCATCAAAAAAACTTCATAAACAGTGCTGAATTATTGCAACAAAAAAAAAAGTAATAAGAAATAAAAATAAAAATGCATAATGATAACAATAATGGTATGAAGGTGCAGTAACATAAATCCTACTGCAATATCTAACTATAAAGGTCTCTTCTTCATCCCCAACAGCAGAAGTTCCTGGTGGATTAGGGCCAGGCCGGCAAGTCCGGCTCAGAAAACCAGGTGTGAATTAAAACTCTAGACTACTGAGCAAATGCCTGGTATTTGCGTATGTCAGCATCACTCACACTCCTGCGAGCATACTTCATTGACTCTTCAAAGTGAGAAGCAGTAATCTCTGCAACCTCTTCCTCAAGGTCCTCATCCATAGCCTCAGGATGGTCCACTCTCCTCTCCTTCTCTATATCCTGAAATAACAAGAAACTCCATCTTCAAATGATCCGAGTGATTTTAAAAAAAAAATGAAAACAGAGCAACTACAGAAAAAAAAAAGATGAATCAAATTCAAGGTAGAGAATGATACCTTCTCAGCTGTCCTCTCTTATGGCATGCCCATGTCGGTGGCAAATTTCTGTAATGTCAGCTCCACTTAAGCCTTGAGTGTACTTAGCAATGGCTCTCAAATCAGCATACTTAGAAACCGGGGACTTTCTCAAGCAGGCCTTAAAGATCTGATAACGTGAATCTTCATCTGGGAGAGGGATATAAATCAGTGATCAAGCGTACCAGCTCAAAGTGCTGGATCAATTATGTCAGGTCGGTTAGTGGCTGAGTGAAAACAGTCTTTTTGCTGACATTCCGTCCATCTCTGTCAATAGCTGGTTCAGTACCCGATCAGCACCTCCTGTATCCCCCAACACTTAGCTTCCTCTACAAGGACAGAAATCAAAAGAACATCGATCCCATGCATGAATACAGAGGTTTAGGCATTCAGTTCAACGGATACTTTTGGTTAAGGCTAGAAAATGAACATACTTGGTAGCTGAGTCAGCTCGTCGAAGAAAAGCACATGGGGCAGACTGTCTAGCCTTGTCGAAAATTTCTCAGGCATTGGCTTCCTCTCACCCAAGCCACATTGTGAACAGTTCAGGCCCCTGACACTGATGAAGTTGCTTGACACTCATTTGCAATTGCCTTTATGATAGAGTTTTCCACATCCAGTGGGCCGTAGAAAGTACTCCTCTTGAGGTGACATGCCGAATTTTTCAAAGCATTCCGGATGCTCCACTGGATATTGAACAGTCTATGGATTGAGGAAAAAAACATACACAAGAAATTATCAATGGCAAAAACTATTAAGAAGAAATTAGCTGACAGTCAATTAAGGAAAAACTGTTATTGTTACCTCCTGAAGCTCTCACTTGACATCCTCAAGACCATCAATATCCTCCCAGCTGACATTAGGCACCTCAACAATCTGGCCATTGAAAACATTAACTATCAAACAAACATGTATATCATGTCACCATATGAAATAAAATTCCTAGAAATTCACTCACAGTTTCCCGCAAAGCCGATGGATTCGAAGTTCCCAGGGCCGTCTTGGAAATTATATCATTAACAGCCATCGAATTGAGTATCTCAGCATCAATGGATTCATCTTCAGGTCAATCAAATTCATCTTTTCTCTAATACACTCAAGTGCAGCTTCAGTGCAGAAACGCTAGATCAGCACCCACATGTCATGATGTCTTTCTGTTCTTTCCAAAATTAACCTGTCAGTTCAAAGCAATAATTTCAATCAGCTCAAAGATGGAGAAGGGTGTAACAGAATTGGGTATTACGAATTTGTTCGGCAGGCTGAAAGTTAGGTTATTTTCCTTAAATAAGATGAATGCTCATATTCATCCTAGAAATAAAATTTCAAATAATAACTATTCAGAGAGTTTTAACTTTAACTTACATCATCTGCGAGCTTCACGTTCTTGGTATGAATGCGAAGAACTTCAAGACGGCCAACTTCATCCGGAACACCAATATCTATCTCCTTATCAAATCTTCAAACCTTCTCAAAGCTGGGTCCGTACTGTTTAGATTAGTAGCCCCAATAACAATAACATTCCCCCTGGAATGCAGTCCATCCATGAGAGTCAAAAGCTGTGAAACAATTCTCCTTTCAACTTCCCCATTTGTTTTCTCTCGATTAGGAGCAATCGAATCAATCTCATCAATAAAGATTATCGAAGGGGCAATCTTCTCGGCTTCCCCGAATGCCTTCCTGAGATTCCCTTCACTCTCTCCTGCCATTTTCGACATAATCTCAGGTATTGAAGAAACACCGGTTTCATTAGCGACGGCTCTGGCAATTAATGTTTCCCAGAACGCAGGTCCGTAGAGTAGAATTCCTTTTGGTGGCTTAACCCCAATGGCTTTATAAAGTCAGGGATGTACAGGTGGCAGCTCGACGAGCTCGGCTATTTAGGCCATTGTTTCGCTAAACCACCGACATCGTCATAACCGACCTCGTCAACCTTTCTTCGTCCTCCCTTTTCACCGCCTCCGCTGGAGAGAAAATTTCAGTGTTAGGAGTAACCACACAATCTACTCACTGGGTCGGTCTCAACAACCTTGAACTCTACCTTCTCATCCCTCCCCGAACAAGGAAGAAGATCTCCTTTCCTCTGGGCCAAAATTGTCTTGATATGCTGCAAATTTAATATCATCAGTCATCTAAGAACAAATTTAGCATTATAGATTCCTTACAAATTTCAAAAGGGTGATTTGGTTCAAAACAACAATGAATTTCGAAAAATCTAACCATAGAATTTTGACCAGACAAAAT
>JAEQBH010006058.1:0-103220 GCA_016808115.1 Tetrastigma voinierianum | reverse complement strand
TAAAAAGAAATGAGATAGCACCAATACTTGTGATGTGAATCACATAACATCGCTTCTCTTCCACTAGGCACCATCCACTTAATCTGCGCCAATCATTCTGCTTCAAATTCGTGCAGTGTTCGAATCAACAAAATTTATAACTCAGATTCCTACTAACGATGTAGCAAATCTATTGCGTGATAGTGGCTCTAGGTCAACACAGGATGGGTTTTCTTCGTGAAAGAGGGTTACAAGCATCAAATGGTGTTTTCCTGATTGCAGGCGTGTAAAACAAGGTGGAATGGCTGTAAGCCAAAATAATTATAAATATTTAAAGAACTTTGAAGTCTCTGGGTCACTGAAATGTAGTGCTCTAGGTTAACCAATATGTTCTCTGTCTATCCTGCACTTCACACTTGGCATACGCCTCCTTCCCCACCATGGGAGAATGATATAGTCACTTCCCGAACCTGATCTTCTTTAGCTTTAAAACCTAAACCCTAATAGCTTACCTTGCCGAGATAGTATTTTATTAGCAAAAAATGTCCCTAGTCAGGAAAACATCTCAAAACCCTACCCTACTCCATAACTAATAGGAGACAACTAATCGAGCCTCAATGGATCTAACAGTATCCATTGAACCCAAGAAGTCACAAATACACATTAAAGGAGCATGCTTAAGAGATTTTAACCCTCACGAAATGCAAAGCACAAATGCCCTAAAATACAAACATGAAAAACATGAGACATATAGAGCAAACCTAAAAAACAACACCTGAAGGGCCTTCCCTTCAAGGACTGGGGAGATTAGCTACATCCTCTTGATTTGTCATCATCAAGGGGTAGTTTGGCAACCAAGCAAAAAATGAAAGAAAGTGAAGGGAGAAGAAGAAAATCACCTAAGGCATTTATAGAAGCTTCGTGTTTGACTGATTGATCAATGATTTGATGTTCTTTCAGCAAGTATGGTTGCTTATAGGCTCAAGAAAGAGGAATGCCATAAAATTGTGCAAAAGAATCAAAATTACATAAGGGCAAACTTGTATTAAACCACCGAATCAAAAAGCAGTCATGAGGTGAGTCACAGGTGAGAGGTGTTGCAACCCCCAAAATTTCGCTTGATCGTCTCTTCAATCTTCACAACTTGTTCAAATTCATCCGAGTTAATCAGAGTCTTCGACTCCAAATCCGTGCCTGTAATGTGTGTTCAAGTCAATTTGAGGAATTGTGAGACATTTAACCTGCAAAACTACTCAAACAGCTACAAATGTAATCAAGAGCAAACGACCTAATGCAACAATCGTAATATTGAAGTTGATTAGGTGGCTGACAAAAGTGGCAAACCTATGATAAAACAAGGCTCACATTGTAACGGTTTGGGTAATAATCGGACACCTATAATATGTTAATACGATTTATCACATGCATTAATACATTAATCCCGCCACAACTTCAACCCACGTTTTCACAAAACATGTATATACTAACATAATTAACTCACATAAATCATGTTATTCCAATTTGCAAACATGTCAATACCAAAATAGTTTCCATGAGCTCATCTAACTTCAATCAAAGAATTCATTTCTAGAATCACCCAAAAACATACAACAATACACTGGTAAAGGGAAACTCAAGATCTAAGATCAGTTTCACGCCACACTAGGATCCCTCTCACTGGACCAAGTATTTCGAGACCAATACCTGACACTTCAAGCCTCGTAATATCTCAACTAATCATGATAGGCTCGTACCAAAAGTGAATAACACAAGAGGGAACTCCTACCTCGGAGTCTGGTTTAACTCCACCCAAACATTCATGAAATTTCTCGCCACATAGGAACAAATTTTTACTTTTCTAGTCTTAGTTAACCTAGACGTGTCCTAATAGAAGGAAATCTGCAGAGGCAGCTCCCTCTAAAACCTGATCCAGTTAACCTATTTACTGCTTTCCATTTTAAAAGAAACTATTCTATCTCGTTTTGAGCCCATTTAACTTTTCATTAATTCCTCACAGCCCTTCTCATTTTTGATTGACACGTTTGATCTTAGTCATTCATTCTTACTCCCTTCTCTAATTCATAATATGTCACAATGGATATATGGCCAGTGGATTTTTTTCACATGTATCTCATAAGTCGCTTTTACTTTAGATCTGACACTATGTCTTCGGTGCCTGAAATTTCGACCGTCTCACTGACTAGATTCGACGTTGAATAGATTTTTGCAAATGATGATTCCCAAATGGAAGAAGTTCGCTTCATCATTCGACTTGTAAAATTTCGATTTTTAATAATCAAATATTTCGTAACATTTTTCAAAATTGATTTCAGATTTTTACAATGAATCAGATCATGGTTACTCGCTTGATCCGCCCTCGAATTTTCATCGGAAAAGGATTTATGTCTTCAGCTGCTGTAAATGAAGCCTTGCTAAGGCGATATCTCAAGATACGCTCGCATTGGTGGGTAGTACTGATAGTCTAAAGCCCTGACATATGTGAAAAGTAGTTATACGGAGTCGAGAACGCACATATGCAATAAACATGGAAGAGTCCAATAGTAATGAATCTCTGAAAGGCAAAAAATAGTTGTAGAGGTGAGATGCCTCCCAACTGTGCAGCACATGCGCCGGGGCTGGTGCTATGATTGGTGGAAGCTGTTAAGGAGTCCCGAGAGTTTCAAATCCCATACCATGGAGTTTTTCGTCCAAGAGTTCAAAGGCCAAATATGTCTCTATATGTATTGTGGAAATAAGTTGCAAAGAGCTCAATCCTGGAATCCAAAGAACTTATCGCGCGAATACAGAAAACATCTTAGCACGTGATTCGACCATCCTTCACCTCAGACATTTCTGTAAGATTTTGAGAATGGACTAAATGAGTCCATAAAAGAGCACTATGGCGCCAGATAGCATCACTCCAACAAAGTAAATTTCACGCCAATTCAAGCGGCAATGAAAGCTGAGAAACTTGCAAAGCGTGAGAAAGATTCTAAGAGGAAAGCTTTCTAGAGGAGCTTCTTCCTCCTCGAGTAAAAGAGCCAAAGAGTCCCAAACTAAATCAGAAAATAGTTATGCCTTAAGGGGAAGAAGACAAGGAAATACGGTACTATACTAGTAGAGGCAAGCTCAATGACCAGAGAAACCCAGAAAGCCCTCATTGCCCCCACGACATTGGGGAGTTTGCGATTGTTGACACATGAGAGTGCTTCGATGTAGGAAGCACTTAACATTTTATGGTGGGTCTGTCCCAAAAAGAGTCATGGGACAGAATCCTCAAAGGCAACAAGAGAGGAGGTCCGCAAAGACTGGTCAACTTGAGATAGAGGTAGAGTCGAGAGGGGGCAGAGCCAACATAGAGGACTGAGGAGGCCAAGGTCTGATACATCGTCTTATACCTTTCAATGCCATCACAAGATATGCTAAGAAGGCTCGTGAGGCTCAGATGCACTGCAAGTAATCATATATAATTTCTTATGGTAACATGAAATGTGCATGCACATTGTAATCTCGAATCCACTTATTCATATGTATGCATTGAGTATGTTCGATAAGATGACAATAGTGGAGCAACTATCATATGATATGCGTAACCAATTTTTAGTACAAGGAAAGAAGGAATAGAGTGGCAAGAATTGCCCTATAATCATTCATGATCGAATTTTCTAACACTGACATCACATTTGTAAATTTGATTTGTTTTGGGAATGGATTGTTTGAACTAAACACCACCCATAGAATTGATTGTAGCTAAAAGACAAAGAGGTGCTTAGATGTTCCGATCATCCAAGTGATAGCACATATAGTTCTGTCTAAATTAACGTCCAACGCGATTTCAACCACAGTTCGACTATCATTTTAGAAAAGTGATGTGAGACATTTTGGCTTTGGTGCTTGACTTTTAAAAAGAGGTCAAATAGAATTGGAAAATAATATTCGTTGTGAAAGACTTTCTCCCATGTATCCCCGAAGAGTTACCCGGTGATCTTGCACTTTTGAAAAGAGAAGTGGGATTTTATCTATTAGCGATTTTAATGTGAACAGTTCTCATTTCTAAAAAGTACCATACAAGATGGCTCCAACCGAAAGCTTTTGAAAGAGTTAAAGATTCAACTACAAGAGCTTCTGTGATAGGCGGTATACTTCGAATCTGCTTTTCTCCCTCATGGGTGCACCTGCTTTATCTGAAAAGAAAGACAATACCCCATGTAGTGCATTGATTATCGGCAAATCAATAAGGATAGTGAAAAATTGAAAATTCCCATTGCCGAGAATCAGCAGATCTCTTGATCGCTGGGTGCGAAGTGGTGTCTTCTCGCATAGACTCACATCGTGGTACTATCAAAGTCAGATGAAGGATGTCGTATAAAGCTGAAGACAACATCCAAACTCGATACGGCCATTATGGTTCTTGTAATGCCATTTAGGTTGATCAATGCAATCGCCAAAGATTCATTGATTTCCATTTAAGGTGTTTCAATTCTATTTGTAGGATAGTTTGTCGTGGGTTCTATTGATGATATATTAGTATATTACTTGTATGACAGAGCATGAGCAACATTTGAAATAGTTCTAATGTGACTTTGAGAGAGAAAAGTTGTATGCTAAGCTTAGCAAATGTGATTTTTGACAGCTTGGTTTATCTGAGGTGGCAATACATTTATGCCTATTGAGGGTATAAAAGTCGACCGCTTAAGATTTAGTTGCGGTGAGAATTTGGAACTACCGCCACTCTAGAAGTGAGAAGTTCTTCGGGTCTGGAAGAAGATAATATAGAAGATTTCAGGAAGCCTGATTCGTTGTCATATCTTCGCCACTCACTAAATTCTGCCTTCAGAAACAGAGGCAAAGTTTATGGCGATAAATGTCAAGATAGTTTTGACTTTATTATACCACTAAACTATAATAAACTGCCAGCAGCAGAGCACTTATGCTACACTGCCACTTACCTGCATACACGCTTCTCATGTACTCATAATGCACCATCATGACTCTCACTCACCCACACATGCACTAAACTCATAATTTATCATTTTTTTTTAAATTAAATCATACCTGGCTGTTTTAGTATAGTAAATAAAGACATTAAATAAAGTCATCTTCTTTTGCTGCTTGAAACTTGCCTCAGTGAAGGCAACCCCACAACTATGCTAGCTTCTTTTATATTGTGGCTATTTATTTATTTTCCAAATTTCTTGAACAAAATAAAGTTTTCTAAATTAAAATAATAATTCTTTTCCAAAATTCAACCTAATTTTTAAAGTTTATGCCATAATTTAAAATTTAAGTCTCACTCAATTTCAGATTACTGTTTTCAATTCAAATTACAAATTCCTCAATTTTCTAAAAATTCGCGTCCCAATTCCAAAATTCAATTCCTAATTCCAAATTCCCACTTCCAAAATTCAATCTTCAAATTTCCGAAATTTCAAATTTTTATTAAAATCTCAAATTTCCAAAATTTCACTTCACTTTTCCTACATTTTTCTTTAAGTTTCACTTAAACGCTTTCAAAATTTCAACACATGATTAATTCCAATCTTTATAAAATTGAATCTTATTGAAACATTATGTAAAAATAAATGTATAGGTGGGGTCTTAAGAGATTCATTTTAGTCTTTTTAATGGAATAATTTTGACATCTCATTTTCATAATCCTAATTTCTAATGAATATTTATTTTGATACAAGTTTACACTAATGTTATTTTTAATTGATAGCGCTTGAAGACGTCACTGTGTTATTACGTTTTTCTCATCTAACTTTGGTTTATTCATTTATTTGGCTTCATCTGGTTTATTCATTTATATATTGCCCATATACTGTATATCGTATTATTATTACTACTTGTATTCATCGAACATCAATAAAAGTCGCATTTTCCTTAATTTATTTAAGCAGAACTCGACTTTGGGCGGCTTTGGCGCTGGCTTACACTTCCATTGTACATTAATCTTATAAGAATCCGATCCCCGCATCCTAAACTCTAATTTCTTCGGGATATGACATTTTTTTATTATGAAATCATATTTAGATTTTTTTTTTTCTCTCTATGAAAAAGTGACACTCCAATTCATTTTAAAAAAGATTTTTTTAAATGATAAAAACGAGTCTATTTTTTAAGTAGAAACAAATAATAAACGGTAAAATGCATTATATCCACATCCTTAGGTATATTTATTTTTATTTCTCCGCCTTTTGTAGTTTTCAGGAAAATTTTGTTTTGACTTCTCACCACCTCCATGAAGGCCGCTGTAACTATTTTTCTCCACCACTGCCATTTTCTTCTCTTCTGCAAATCACCATCATACCGTCCGCCGCCATGTTAAGCCTTCTTCCAATTCGCTGCCATCGGATTTCGATCTCTGCCAGAGGTTGTACCACCATCCAATCAACTTTTGTTTCTTACAAGAAATAAAATCAAAACTAAGTCGAAAAATTGCTAATTTGATTTATAGGTCGATTTCTTTATTTTTATTTTATATAATTTCTCATTTTATTTATAAAACATAAAAAATTCTGTGATTTTTATTAACCAATAAAAAAATAATATTAATATTATAAAATATAATAGTATATTATGAAAGTAAATTTATATATAAATACATCAAATATCATGAGATTATAAATGAATTAATTATAATTTTTATATTTTTATTTTGATGCATACAGAATATCCAAATGACCAAAAATAGTCAGGTGGCATATAAATATAAATTTTGTGCAGGGGATATCAATAAACAGTAGGTGAGGGGGAGGGGGAGAGGGAGAGGGAGAAGAGAAAGAAGATTGAAGAAGAAACTCTTCATGCATAGGCCAAGGGTCTAGTCTCCTCTTTCTCTTTTTCCTTCTCCTTCTCTTTCTCCTTGTCTTTGGTCATTTTGCCTTAATTTTATCCACCCATATTAATCTATCATATTCAATGGCCCAAACCCGGTGACGATGCAAGAAAGAGTAAAGGCAGCGGGATAATGTCTGATGGCACAGATGATCAGGTAAATGATGGTAAAAACAGACTTGTCTCGTGTCGTCAATTGGGATTGGTCACCATTGACAAAAAGAAATGTAATTTCTATTTCTTTCTTTTTTTCTTTCTATTTCTTTTTCTTTATACCAATTTTCTTTTTATGTTATTTAACTTTTTTTGGTAGTGGTGGCATAGGATAATGCGGTTTAGTAGTACAAGATGATCAAGTAGGTGATGATACAAACAGACTTATCTCGTGTCGTCAATTGGGGTTAGTCACCTTTAACCAAAAAGAAATGTAATTTCTATTTCTTTTTTTTTTCTTTATGTTTCTTTTTCTTTATATCAATTTTCTTTTTATTTAACTTTTTTCTCAAATTTTCCTAAGAAAATTTGTTAATCAGAACAAAGAACACAAGTCAATTTTTTCAAGATTTCATTTGTTATCTTTTTCTTTAATATAATTTTATTTCTTTATTTAACTTTTTAAAATTTTCTTTGTGAAAAATTTTTCATCGTGGATTTTTCAAGATCTATTTGTTATCTTTTTTATTTATCTAAATTTTATTTTTCCTTTTATTTAACGTTTTTACAAATTTTCTGAGCTATAGGTCGGGGTTTTTCAATAATTGGGACTCATCAAAAAGTCAACAGTTTATTTCCTGAGATTAATCAAGCATAATTTTGAAATAATTTTGCTGAATAATCTTTAT
The DNA here is from genome assembly GCA_016808115.1 of Tetrastigma voinierianum. NCBI lineage: Eukaryota > Viridiplantae > Streptophyta > Magnoliopsida > Vitales > Vitaceae > Tetrastigma > Tetrastigma voinierianum. The sequence goes on along the minus strand of JAEQBH010006058.1, from coordinate 95,562 downwards.
TAGTTTTCCTAATATTCCGAGTATAGTAACTGTATTTTCCTTCTTGAAATTTGAATCAGTCCAAAAGCTCCTGGATATCAAGATGCCACGGTATCTTTGCAACATTTTAATAATAAAGATTTCATTTCTATAAGGATTATCATATGTTTTTATAATTTCTTTAAACTTAAAATATGAAAATAATTTTTGAAAGCGCTTTTTTTAACATATGTTTCTTTCGTCCTATTTGATAAATTTTATTGAAATAATTAAACTATTGAAAATGAAAATTTTCAATTGCTTAATTTTCAATACAAGCCATAACAAAATTTTGGTAGTTCTCTAATCAAAATTCTTTAAAATTGCAAGTCTTTATTGAAAATTATAAATAGGTAAAGACTTACTTAATTTAACGTAGAATATCACAACAAAGAACAAAATAAATTTGATTCAAAATCCTTATAATAATATAATATTTTGCAAATATTCCTCTTAAAGGTTTGAATAGTTTCAAAAGTTTAGACTTATTAGTTATTTTTAAACATATTTATGTCTTTTTTTTGATACATATTAGAATAAATATTTTTTGATATTTTTTAAACATGTTATTTACAATAATTACAATTGTAGTGAAAAATAAAACAGATTAGAAAATCTATTTATTTTGAATAACAGTGTGTAATTTAATGATATGATATGGCAAATATGTAAAAATACATAATTTTCAATATTCAATACTTACGCTTATCAAACAATATATTTATCTTCGCATATGTAATCATTTCAAGAATTTATCAAATGGGCTTTTACAAAGACAGATTCAATACTCATAAATTCAAGACTTAATTTTTCAACACTTATTTTCAAAGCGACTTAAGTTTTTCATTTTATCAAATGTAGCCTAAGTTTATGTTAGAAAGATGCCTCTATTATTCGACTGAGTATTTATTTTTATTTATTTTTGCTATTTCTCGTGGAAATTGCTTTTTTATAGGTGCCAAACCCCTTTGTTTGTACCATCACATCTTCATCCTCCACTGCCGTCGCGTTATCATCCACTACCACCACCACTAGACACCTAAATTATACTCCTACGCAGTAATAATGCCTAATGTATAATAAAAGAACGATATTTTTTCTAAATGTGTAATAATAAAATAAATAAGCAAAATTCTGAATTAATTAAGAGTCGCAGAGGTAAATTAATAATTTTGCCAATCTGCAATCTGGGCTGATCATATATAATGTAAGTTCAGACATTATGAAGTAGGATTCACAAGTTAAATGGAGAATAGAATGAAAACAGGACCAAAATGCAAGTCAGAACAGTCAAGGCCAAACATGGCCTTATTTAGTCTAAAATATCTCATTTTGGGGGCATTTATGTTGTATGCAACTTATAAGAGAAAAAGGAACAGAAGAGGAAGAGAGAGAAATAAATAAAGACAAGAAGTATTAAAGAAGAAGAAGAAGTAAATAGCTGAAAGGCAAAGGTATGATTTGTAAGAGATATAAAGATACTTGTTTGGGTTTCAATACTTCTTTTATGAGAACTCGTCAGGTCGGTTGTTTGTCACAGCGTCCTCATCGGAATGCACCAGATATAAAATGCCGCCATGAGAGACGTTTCGCAAAACTGAACCCACGCTATTGTATAACTTTCCATCATCATTCAAACTGAATAATTCAAATTTGAAAACTAAAACTGTGAATGTCAACAAATTCCTCAAAGAAAGTGATAAATTTGACCCAGCGTACTCCAGAAATTGGCCAAAGGATGCTCTTAGCTTGGTCATCTGTTAGTACCATGTTTCGAAACAGTATAATATTTAGGCTATAAGTTGAGTTTTTGACTTATCCAACAAGATTCAAATTTTTTGCAAATTAGAATTCTGAAGAGAACAAACTCAAATAAGTAAATCACTGGTCCCATAACCCAAAAAAATTCATCGGCAAGGGAACAATTATGTCCCCAAATCTGCCTCACAACAATCCTGAACCCTGAGTGTAATTCATTGCTTAAATCATAACCCTTGAAAGAGTACTGGTCCAAATGAGGTTATTCAATTTCATGACAAACTGGGGCATTTGGAGAATAAAATTTCATATATAAAAACATAATCAATGATATTCTAATATCTTAAAATTTCAAATGAGAGTTTGATAATAATTCTAAATTCTATCTCTGAACCTGTCCGTGAGCAGCTCAATGTTTTAGAATTATATCTCCCAGTCTGAAAGTCCAAATGACATGATATTTAAAACTGTATAAGAAAACTGAAGACATGAGGTAGGCTGAGTTAGAAGTCACTTTCTCTAACAATCCTTTTACAAACAAAAATTGTAAAAAAATGGGGAAAATATATTTCCTAGGAGCCGCTCAACCTAGCCCGCAAATTGATTATGGAACCTAAATGTAGCAATTTATATACTAGGTTATATGAATACTATCCATATTATGCATCATGATCATATGGCAGGAAAGTTAAAGAGAATATAATGATGGCCTAGTTATATGAAAAAAATAGTTAAATGCTTATGTAGATTATTTGATAATGCAATATTTATGGGTATGATAATAATAGAAGGTTCATGGCAAAGATATTCTTTTTCAATACCTAAAAGATTGTTAAAACATAATAAAATTACTAGTCTCCGCTATTACCGGTAGAAGATAGATATGCCATAGGGAGCCACACCATCGCGCAGATACGCTTTATAGATATAAAGACCCCAGTTGGTAATGACATGATCCTACTGGACACATGGCGCTCTGCTTGATCATACGAGAGATATCATCAGCTCAGATAGTGATAGGTACACTGGTACATACAATATTTCAGATTCACTTCTAAGGTTTATATGTATAAAACATAAAAGCAATGACAAGTATATACGAGAATGAGATGAGGCTTATATACGATATCATACGGTAAGATGTTAAGACCGCTTATGCGATGATATTATATATTATAAGAAATAAGTATAAAGTACAGTTGTAGATATATCAATAAAAGTATAAGGAAATATGATAAGAAATGAAAACATGTTATAAAAAATAGATATAAGAAATGGATAAGTATATGTAAATGTTATATTTGGTTCAAGTATATGCATGTGTCTAAAGTCAGACGGTCCTTCAGGGGTCGCCCACGAAGATATTCCCACTAAGCTATAAGCTTAGCATGGGTGTTTCATCCGTGTAGGTACAGAAGAGGAAACCAGAGGACAGGATAATCCGCATCAGCAATCAAAGTCAACACATCATTAGGTATCCACTGGAAGACCATTTGGTGTAATGTATATGTATTTTTATTTCTTTTGTAAGCAATGTAAATATTGTTGATATAATGTTTCCATATATGGAGCTTGTATAGTATTTTTTAATCCACAAGCATGTATCAAAGTACAAGAATATTTAACATTATATGAATGAACAAATTTAAATATTATAAGTTAGAAAACATGGAAATGACACTTTGCTTATGGCGCATCTCAAAAGTGAAGCTTAGATGTCATGCCAGGGTATCGAGCCAGTGTCAGCGGTTCGAATAGAGTATATGATAGAAAAGATGTGTTTAGTAAATGTTGGCCATGTGGGATGACCTCGTATTTTTGTAGCAGATGAATCAGCCGAATTGGGGTCAAGAAGTAGTCGTAGAGTGTTAACTCCAAGAGATCACTGGCGTTACCCGGCCTGATCCACCGAACTGGCCAAAAGTGAGAGTCGGCGCCCCAATCATCCAAATGAAGCCTTGTTGAGGATATCTCAGACATGGCTCTGGGGAGTTGAAAGATTGACATCCGAAGCCCTAATAAATATGAAGAACATGGAGCTTAGAGGAATCTTATGGGTCAAACAGCTGAAGAGTCCGATAAAACTCGACTCTCAGTCGGGAAAGCCAAGAAGAATAGTAGAGGTGAGATGCCCTCCCGATCAAAGAGTGACATGTGCAGTTTCTCTATTGCAAGGCAGTGCTTATGATTGGTGGAAGCTAGTGTTAAGGAGTTCGAGGCTTCCAGATCCCATACCATGGGAGTTTTTTGTCAAAGAGTTCAAGGTCAAATATGTCTCTTATATGTACAGGAGAGACTGCTGAAGCGCCATCGAATATGAAGTAAAATGAACTCTATCAAGGAGTGAATATGAGAAAGAATTGGTTCATCTTAGCAAGTATGCACATGAATCACCCTCACTCGAGACATTTCTAGTAGGTGGGCTGAGGACGGACTAAATGAGTCCATAAAAAGATATATGGCTCTAAGGACAAGATTACCCAAAGAAGTAAATTTCTCGATCATGGTCTTCAAGCGGCAATGAAAAAGTGGAGAAATCTGGCAGGCAAGCAAAGAGAGAAAGATTTCAAGAGAAAGTTTTTAGAGGAGCTTCTTCCTCTCTCCCTGTAAAAGAGTTAAAGAGTCCCAAACTGAAGCCCAAGACAAGGCTCCGCGCAAGGGAAGAAGACAAGGAAATACGCAGTACTTGGGTACCGGTAGAGGTGTTTCAATCTGGGATCAGGAGAACTTCCAGAGCGCCCTCATTACCATCACGGCATTTAGAGTTTGGTGTATTGTTAGATAAGAGGTGCTTCATGTGAAAAGCAACAACATTTATGGAAAATTGTCCTAAAGAGTCAAGGGACAATAGGAATCCTCAGAGTAACAATAGAGGGAGGTCCTGCAAAGATCACCGGGCTTTACTCGAGATATAGAGGTAGAGGTCATGGGGCCAGAGCAACATAGATAGGACGAGGAGGCAGCCAATGTCGAGACAAGAGATCTTCCATGCCTTTCAGCCACACGAGCATATACATATGAAGGCTCGTGGGGACCAGACGACTGTGTATAATTACATGGTATAATTTCTCTTTTATGGTATTGAAATGCATACATTAATAGATCCTCTTGGATCTACTCATTCATATGTGCATTGAGCATGTGTTCGATAAGATGACAAAGAGTGGAGCAAATGCATCATAGTGGTGATATGCGTATGTAACTAAATTCCCAGGCACTGTCAATGTGAATAGAGTGTATAAGAATTGACCTATAATCACCCATGATCGGCCTTTCTACTACCCCATTACTCTACCATTTTGTGAATTTGATTTGATTTTGGGAATGACTGGTTGTCTAAACACCGTGGCTGGCACTGATTTGTGATAAAAAGACAAGAGGGTGCCAGATGTTCGATCAATCCATGATAAAGACATGGTGCTTAGTCTCGCCTAATGTCCAATATGATTTCGGGCCTTGCAAGCCCGACGATTGCTGAGAAAAGGATGTGAGAACTTTTCGGCTTTGGTGATTAACTCTAAAAGAGGTCAAATAGAATTGAAAATATTCACAAGGGTGAATATTTTCCTAATGTGTTCTCTAAAGAGTTACCCGGTATTCCACCGAAGAGAAGTGGATGATCTATTGAGAGATTTGATCGAACAGCTCCTACTTCTAAGGCACCGATACAGATGCCTCTAACCGAGTTGAAAGAGCTTAAAAGATTCAACTATAAGAGCTTCTAGATGCTGGTTATTCGACCTAATGTTTTCCCCGGGTGCACCTGCTTTGTTCTTGAAAGAAAGATGGCACTTACGAATGTGCATTGATTATCGAAAATCAATAAAGTGACAAAGGGAAAACAATACCCACGCCGAATTAAAGAAGATCTCTTGACGCTTAAAAGGAGCGGGTGTCTTCCAAAGATAGATCACGATCGCAGGTGTACTATCACTGGAGCGAAGGATGTCGATAAAGCCAAGACAAAGATTCACTTGATGCTACATGGGCATTATGAGTTCTTGGTAAATGTCATTTTAAGACAAATGCACCGCGACATCTATGGATTTGATGAATAGGTGTTTTCAATCCTATTTAGATCGCTTTGTCATGGTTTTTATTGATGATATATTGGTATATTCCTATGAGCAGAGCATGAGCAACATTTGAAAATAGTTCTACAAACTCTCTAGAGAGAAAAAGTTGTATACTGTTTACAAAGAGATTGGTTGCAGCGGTTTCATTCCTCGACTATATTATGCCCTACGAGGGTTTAAGAGTTAACCCCGCTAAGATCAAGGCGTGACTTGGAAACCGCCTGGCGTTACACAAGTAAGAAGTTTCTTCGCCTGAAGGGTGATTATAAAGATTTGTGAAGGGATTCTCTCATTATGGCTTTGCCACTCACTAGAATTACTCGTGAAAGGAGAAGTCGAGTGGACAGAGCATAAATGTCGAAGATAGTTTTGAGCGCTTGAAGGAAATGTTGGTTGGCGCACTAGTATTGACGTTGTTTTACCCTGTGTAAAAGAGAGCACTGTGATAGTGATAAGCCTAAAATTGGTTTGGATGTGTGTTAAATGAAAGAGGAAAGAAAGGGCTTGGTGTTCGTGCAGCTATGAACATGAACAGCACTATCCTCTACACACGATTCGGAATCATCGGCAAAGAGATTTGCCTCTTGAAGATATGGTGAAAATACGAATTTATGGTTGCATCATAAAGTCTCAAATATTTGTTAACCACGTATTTGAGCTTAATTTGTTGATATTTAACGGAGGTGGTCTCAGTTGTTCAAAAGATTATGATTTGCATAATAGATTACCACCGGGTCAGCGCTTAATTTCTACCTTGTCTACGCATACAAGTGACCAAAACCCCGAACACTACAGTCCACCAAGAGAATTCCTTTATTAATAGATAAAATGAATTAAAAATAAAATAAAAGTAAAAATTACTGGGGTAAGAGTCTAAGTAAACTATTGTCAACATTAGACACTTTGTCAAATTCCCCGGCAATGAGCACTTCTAAAAACTGACGGCTTAAACCACATAAGGTTAAACTATAATTAATCCGGTAAAATAGCTAAACGCACGCTGTCGTGGGAATGTAGTATGTGGGTATTTCGGTCTTCTCATGCGGAGTCGATCAACATCACTCCACTGGTCATTATCTAGGCGCTGGTATTTGTCATCATTCTAAATCAAACCAAGAATCGTTCAAGTGAAATAATTGTTCGAGAGCCAAGATGGTTAATTAAGGTTTATGGTTTTACCTAACTAGCATTCAATGGTGAACTAATAAGAGGGCTTAGCTATATGAATGTTGATGATAAGGTGATCTTTTCTATGTGCACCAACCTCTCTCTTCAAGTGTCAGTGACACCCCAAACCCGGGGATCCCATTGACAACCCACAAAGCACGAAATACCTATGGGCATCAGACACTGATACCACCATATCGTCCCATTCACTGAGATCCATTCATGCATTTCATTTTAGAAAATATATAAATGTATCAAAATAGTTCATAAGAGTTCGAAAGTGCTAACACCCTCTTTATATACAAAATATTGCGTTATAAAATCTAGTGTTTACAAAATGTTTCTCAAAGCCTGGGCGCTCGCCTTTCTTCACGCCTCATACCCGGTATGAGGGTCATCCGCCTATAGCATAACCCAGGTCAAAGGGGGTCCCACGATGAGGGTGAGCAAATGCCCAGCAAGGATAACTCCTACAAGGGCTACTTCCACCTAAGCCGCACATGCAATGTCATTGCTCACACAAAATAATATGCCACTGATTATCAACATCAACAAGAATATACCACTCTATGATATGGAACTGGTATATTCATGAAATGAGACAGGACTCACTTGCCCCATGTCCGGAAGTCCTCACCCCACTCCCTTACCATGTTTATGCTAAGTGTAAAAACCTATTGCCCTAGATGACATCCAATGATCATTTTCAAAAAACCACTTCATTTGTTTATAAACCAAAAGCTTTTTGGATGATACATCGCTACAATGATCATTTTATATTCAAAATTATGTATTCCTTTATGGGTAGCGGATTTTTGTTCACCAGCAGTTCTCGCAAACTGTAATACACTTTTTACAGCCTCTTTCACCCTCTCGGGACTATGTTCAACCATACTATGTTATTCACCCTGATATCCCAAGACATATTTTCCATTTCATGCAACTGTGAGAATATGTTAGGATTCTTTGTCCCATTAGTCGAGTCACCACCTAATCAAAACGACCAAACGTTAAAGGTTGATTTACTAACCATGCACTCCCATGCATATGTAATGCAAATGTCACTCAGCGTTAGCTCATGTTACATATATAATACACTACACTAACAATTTATAAATCAGATTTTATGTTGAGTACCATGATAATTATATCGTAAAGCATATACTACATCCATTCTAATATATATAACACTAATATATCAACATATTTACAACACATTCAAAGATATTATAAAATTTCTAGCACAACACACACATAAAATAGTCCACACAAACTAGAAGCCATTCCCGACTTATACCCTGGCCTTGGTGAAATAACTGACTTAGTCAAGAAATTTAGCTTTTTTAAGGCAACAAATCTCCAAGACTCCGCCACACCCGCTATAAATTCAGCCAAGAAGCAGTCCTCAAACTCGGCCCAAAAACAGCCTCCCAAACTGCTCAAAACTCAATCTCATGGTTGTATTTAACACACCCGCCATTATACTCTGGGATTAAGAGGAACCAAAGCAAGAGAAAACTCTACTCCTTTGTTTTTTGGCACCTACTTGTACCTCAGTCGAGTGCATCAACTTTAGTTCTTGAACTAACGACTCGACCGGTCAACACCGCCGTAAATCGGCTCTTTCCTATTTTTTTTACCCTTTCTCCTCCACTCACAAATTTTCCTCCTCTCTTTTGTTTTCCTCCTTTTCTTTCCTTTCTTCATTTTCTTTTCTTTTTTCTCATTTCTTTTTTCTCCTTACTTTTCTTTTTCTTTCCCTTTTTCTCCTTTCTTTCTTTCCTTTTCTTTCTTCCACTAAATTTGTTTTTTTTTTTTTTATCGGGTTTGCTCCAAATGTTATGAACTTCCTCCTCACTTTCCTAGATTATTTGGCATGCCATTCTTCATATGCCCATTTTCCATGTATGGCGTGTCACATGGACACATGCACTAGGTGACACAAGCCACACCACACGGCTTCTCATGCCATGCGGCACGATCTACGTGTCATCCGACACCCTGGCTCGAATACGTGAAATCTCGATCAAGTTCTCAAACCAACAAAATTTGATCGTAAGAGCTAGATTTCGAGAGATGATCCCAAAGTAAGTCATTTGGCCATACAAGATCTAGAATATTTTAAAGTTTTCAACTCAGACTACAACGATAAATCATCATTTACTTTTCTCGTGGAAATTGCATTTTCCCAGTTTTACAAATTTAAGCACCTATCTCAAGAGCTGTGTTTATTGCATCTCCTCCGCTTCTAACCCCTTAATCAGAAGATGCCTTAATCTACAATCCTTATTTACTACATACAAAACCAATGATATCTCTATCATCCTATGATTGACTCCGTATGATACCTTATTCAATTCCCTGAGTTCCTGGTCTTTCGATCTCAGTTCTAGTCATTTACATGTAAATAATAGTCAAGTATCAACATGTAATCAAATCATAACAAGGTGTAAAATCAACAACATGTGAATTGCTAAATAACAAATTAAAGATTAAATTCATCCATGGCTTATGTAGTCAAAGTTACATCATAAACCCTAGCTTAGATGTTTAGAACATTATGAGATGAAGGAAATACAAATTAGAGTTCATAGTCATGAAAGTAGAAGAAGAAAAGCGAGATGAAATGCCACGAATCCAATTGTCTCAAGCCTTCCTCTCCAATCGCCTTTCCTTCTCTTTTTTTTTTATTTTTATTTTTTTTCTGAAAAGCCGACCCCCGTTTACAATCTCGAGCCTCCTTTTATACCCCTCATCCTCTCTCCTCCAAATGGGCCCTAAAATGGACAAAATTAGGTTTCTTATTATAGCTAATGCAATAGTACATGGGGTATGGCGTAATTTGTGTGGCTCTTTGAGTGCTCCTGTTGCTTCTAAAAATGCAATTACATGCAGGATTAGCCCCCACTGCTTGATCCCGGCACGCACAGCTGGAGCCACGCACTGGCTATCACATTTTGCTTCGGTCACCTTAATCAGGCGTCCCAACCCGCCGCTTCACTTTCAAGCCCAAAATTTGCACGCACTATTATATTTTTCATCCAAACTTCGATTTTCACCTTCTTAAATCCTATTGACTGAATGTAATTTAACCATATAAATTCATGTAATTTAAGCCTATCTTAAACCGAAAAATGTCAAAATACGGTAGTTGTTGCATGTTGGAGCAGTTTTTGTTGATTTTCGAGCTCTTTTCGCTGTGTATTCGCCTCCAAATTCCTCACTAACCCGCAAATGGATGACATAATCATAAATATGGAACATTTAGGGTATTAGGAATAATTTGCAATAAAGACATACTTAAAACTAATTTGAGTTCAAATGAGTATTTTATATACCATCGGCACCCCCAAACACCAAAAATGATAAATAAAAGAAAATAAAAGTGGGTAGAGGGAAAAACTGTTGAGCCTCGTCGAAGGCAGGAGTGGGGTTAATTGTTGTTGCAGTGAGCTTTAATTATTAGGTGTCAGTCAAACAAAACACCACCATGTCTCCGATCTGACAATTCATTTTGGAGGAATGGGCTTAACATTTGATTTCTTTAGGATCTCAGATTTCCATTGAATTCAAAGGATAATTTCACTCAATTTTGAATCTATAAATACTTAGAAGAATGAGAGTGTAGAAAGAGTTGAATGTCGTACGGTCTTAAGGCTTCCACTTTAAGAGACGAATTGAGGGAGATCGAGAGAGAACGCCTTTGCTCTCTCCTCCTCTTCACCCCAGCTTTCTTCCACATTTTAATTGCAGTATAATAATATATGCTGAACATTTTCTTTTTCCCTAATTGTTGTTTGATTAACCCTGAGGCAATGTGGTTGAGGTCCCACCTATCTTACATCTGGCTTATCTCAGTTCGACCTGACAACGCAATTGTAACCATTTTTTCTTGCCGCAAATTCCTAGCTTAAATTTTTGTTAATTTACTGTCAGACCATGGCAAGCGTTGTCGCATTTGAGCAATGATTAGTTTATCGGTTTTTAGTGATGTGCGATAACCATAAACAACATACCTTATTTCAATCAGAAGTAGTGTCATATCAAGTATCCGCTCATCAAGATGCTTCATCAAATTCAATATTGCAGATTTTGGGTTACCTTGGGATTACCAAATGCGAGCCTTAAGTCGTTTATTCATGACACTTCACGCTGTCATCGTCAGCTTAACACTTTATTTATGCTCAAATGTAATGCCCTGTTGTTTCAATGAAATTTATCTTTTTCAAAATAAAAATTCATATGAGTCGAGATTTGCAACATAATATGAGGGATCTATGTTCAAGTTTCTCTAGCTACATAAATTAGAATAATTAAAATATCAGATGTAATGCAAATGCATAAATGTCAAAAGTAATGATTTTTTTCCCTTTCTTATTAAAGGGATTACAATCTGATAGGTATTTTGGTCTAATCTAATCTCAATCCCGTTTATTTTATAAAGATTTCCTAAATACGTCCTATTTAAAAATTAACGATATGAGAGCAAGTATAATGGGAACACCCCATACTCACCCCGTTAGTTTACTTTTCTTGCTTTTGTTTTTTTTTTTAGTCTTTTTATAGTTTTAATATTTGTTATTTTATTTTATTATATTAAAAATTAACATATTTCATAATAAATAAAATATTATAAATTTTTATAAATTATTTTAGTACAAAATATTTTAATATTAATATTTATATTTAAAAACACCAAAGTGACTTTATTAGATAATAATACTCGAATCACTGATCCTCATCCTAGGTTTAAGTGAAAAAAACTTAACCCATTAAAAATTCAATTTACACTTGTTAAACTTGTCCCATTAGGGATGTGGACAAGAATCAAAAAACCTACTCGTTGTCTTCCCTACTTATAATACACACTTTTTCTGTAAATTACTATATTTTTATACAACAATATTACATGAAAACGTTACAAAAAATATATTGTCTAATATATTTATAATTTTTTTATTTTATATATATATTGAATACTAATTTATTATATTTTTTAATTTATAACTTTTTAACTACTTTATATTTTTAGCTATTGACACTTAGACGCCCAAACCCGGGGTGTCCGTCAGGTCGCATGCCCCGATTTCCAGCTTTGACCCGATCGGGAGGATCCGAACCGAGTCTGGGGTGCGAGACTATATACCGGGACTCTCTACTGCTTTTCTACATCAGCGCCTTCAAGTCTTATAACATAATCAAAAGATTTTATACAAAATTACAAAATCAAACTACCACTGTAGTGGTGTTTACAGTGTCCTATACATACAGTTCTGAGTCTCATTTACATATACAAAACTATACATTACATGTACATGATCAGAGCGCAGAACCCATGGGGCGGATGAACTCCTTTACTTCATGTCGTCTCGACAAATGCGTAAGATCACCGTCTCTTTCTTCCAGATCTATACGTATTGAAAACTCGCATAAGCTTTCAATACGCTAAGAGGGAAACATATGTGTGGATGCATATACACATTTGAGTATATTCAGCATATAACAATAACAGATATCATAATTTACACATATAACGGACTTATACAAGATTTATGTTATTCTGATTCTCCCTTAGGAGTTAAGGTGTTTATTTTATCTGTGAAATACCAGAGGGTATACAGATCGAACTATTACACATTTGAGTTTACTCTTATTCTTCTTCTTTCTCGGTTATTATCCATGATAAACTATGGGAATACCTGCATCAAAGCACAAATAAGTAAAGAGGACAGCTCCAAGAAGTATCCAAGATACTTGTGGTTATTAATACCTGGGCGTCAGAGCACAACCAGAGCACTAGAGCACCTAATGTGAGTCTCAGAGGCATTAATCGGCAATCAAGTACTAATCAAGAGTGTCGTGAGCACTAATCGAGTACCGGCATCAACTGGAGACGGCTCGCTTCACGCCTTCAGGACAAGAGTGTCAGATCATTTAATACTTGGTTAGTCTTAGGCATTCCTACGATTATATATATTCGACCGGCCTGAACAGAATTCAAAGTATTTTCGCACTTCTTCCATAGTTTCTTCTATTCATTCTTTAACTGTAAAATTAACATGAAATCCCTTAAACAACTCCACAACCACTTTTAATTAGTCGGGCCAAAGAATCCAAAGATCTGTATACCAAAAGTTCCCTAAACTTTACAAAACTCTGAAACATGATTCTAGCATCTAATTATAAACTAGGATTTTCAACCAAACTTTCCTTAAATCTAGAGTTATGATGTGTATTCCTAACAAAACCCTAGAAAAGGAAACCAAATTAATCTCCAAAGAAAACCTTAGCAATCCATACCCAAGTAGTTGGAGTACAAAAATCATACCAAAATCATATAATTCCATACTCAAACTCCAAAGATCCATACTCGCTTGATTCCCTTTCTTCCCTCTTCTTCTCCTTCCTCCTCCTCTTCTTCCGTAAGCTTTGCTCTGGGGTAATCAAAAAATTCAAGCTTATTTTTTGTCTCCTCCTCTATTTATACTTAAAGTTTCATTTATTTCCTTTAGTCCTCAACTCTTGACCATTTTGTATTTCAATTTCCTATTATTTTATTTTAGCCTAATCTTAATCCATGTCTTTAATGTTCCCTTTTGACAAATTACGATTTTGTCCCTTGTCTTGTACAATTTTCTGTTTCTAATTTTTCATGTTGCATTAAAAAATTCCATTTTTCAGACGCAAAATACCCTAAACATGTTGAAACAACTGCAGATATTTCGGCTGCTATGTCGACTACCCGTCAACTCACACACGGAATCTATACGCGGCCTCAGACACGAGACTCATACCTGAGTAAAAATGGCATCTTGAGCCCATAAACCAATACTCATCAATCGCATACCCAACTATGTTCCAATAGTCCAAGAGTTATTTCATTACTCTTAATATAAACATATTAAAATCTATACTTAATACATATGATCCAAAAACATCAAGCCACAACCGGCCTGCAATCGGCTCTGTGAGTCGTTTTCCTCGACCGCTCCCTCGCACTGGAAAACATTCCTCGAAGGTGGTGAGCTATCGCCAAGAGTGGACCACCCTAAATGGGTTACTTTCCACCTATGCATATGCAATGCTCCACTTAAACACACACTCAAGTAAACACGTGATCCTACTAATGTCTACATGCCCGTTCCCATGTTCTCGAAGGTCCTCACCACTCCCTTACATTTGCTGTTTGCCATGTATGAGAAAAGCCACCACTTTCAAAACAAAACTTGTTGTCCTTGGAAAATAAACTACCGAATGTCGTATAAAATATAGGATCGCTTCCTCCGAGGCTAATGTTTTGAGAATCCTAAACAAATATGGTCCTCGTCTGAATGATCCTGTTTGGACTGCCTCCCAACCCCATTCGGAAATTATCCCGAAATTCTCAATCATGTTCGCTTTTCAGAAAACTTTGTTATACACTCACACCTAATTTCTGTGTAAGCATTCTACAAGACAGAATGTATTATATCATTTGAACATTTTTATACCACGTATATATGTAAATGCATATATTCTCAAATTTGTTATTCACACCACACATGTAATTCAACAATATGATCAACCAATACCCAAATTAGCCTGCTCGAGCAAATCATATAATTTCATCTCCAATGGTTTATATTGACAATTATATTCCATATAATCGAAAGAAATCACAATTTCATCTCCACCTGGCCATACACAATTATATTCCATATAATTGAGCAAATCATGTTACCACATCAAGCTTATGCATTAACTCATCTATTTTCACCACCCTGCCATTCGCTTCATACACACAACCTATGGATCGTTCAGGTCCAATTCACATAAACCTGTAATCGTTTTCTTAACAATTCCAAAAACAGAACATGGTCAGTCCGTGGCAACCCACTCACCAAACGTCTGCTCCCCAGTGAACTGGACCCATGCCCGTGGGGAAATGCGCTCTTTCTTCATTTGTGTTCACTTTTCACTCTCCGTCTCCTACTTCACCAAAACACAATTTATTAGTATAAATTATGCCACAAACAGACTCAAATCGCCTCCCTAAACTCACACCTGACCGCTCAAATGGATCTCTAAAATTTTCACATTTCTGGCCCAAGTTTTGAACTCGGGACAAACGCCCTCATCACGGCCTCAAACCAACACACAAACATCACAAAACACTTAAATCAAGAGTAAAACAAGTAGGATAAAAACCTCTACTCGCCTGAGTTTGCCTAAAACTCCCAAAACCGGAAGGCTCCACGCAGGCCTTCAATGTGTAGAACCACTTTGCTTCTGGGGCCCGGTTGATCCGATGAGTCCTAACACTAAATCCTAGAGAGAAGTTGCACCTATCTCTCTGTAATCAAAAAAAGAAACCTAGCTTTCTACACTACCACCACCACACACGTTTCTACCCATTTTTACCTGTTAAGATGCGAACATCAAGCTCATCTTATTGTCCTATCATTAACAATTGCCAAAATTCCAGCAATTCTTCGTCTCTTTCAATTATTATTTTGACTCTTTTTCTAATTCAGTCGGCATCACGCCACGCGGTCATCGCCGGTTCCACCTCAGCTAATGACTTAACTCAGTCGACACGCGACACACCTGCAGAAGCACTAAATGGGCCAAGTGTCCCACCCGACGCTGTCGTAACGTGTAATTCCGATGGTCTTCTAATTCGACGAAAATCTGCACGCGTAGCCTGTATTTCCATGGCATCGATTCCAACTGAGAAGTTCGCTTTGTCATCCGAGATTTGTGAAAGTGTAATCTAGATTTTTACCAAAATTACGATTTTGTGATGTACCAATTTTCTCGAGCCTTACAATACACACCTTAACTTAAAATATGTAAGGAGTAGGATGAGGCACGAGGTCTCCAAGTTTGAATAACAATAATATAAAAATAATAGAGTGAAAAACTAATTTTGTATTTTTATTAATAATATTTAAATATTTAAAACTTGAAGGATTTCTCTTATCTCTTCCTTATCAGTATTCAAGTTTTTTTTTTTTTTAAACTAGTAATCTAAGTTTTCTTAAAATGTAATTTGGTAGGATAAAATAATATATCGCCGAGATAGAATACCATTGAAATAATTTTCCTTTTATATAATAAATAACATATAATATAAATT
Source organism: Tetrastigma voinierianum (assembly GCA_016808115.1). Classification (NCBI taxonomy): domain Eukaryota; kingdom Viridiplantae; phylum Streptophyta; class Magnoliopsida; order Vitales; family Vitaceae; genus Tetrastigma; species Tetrastigma voinierianum. Next base: position 79,425 of record JAEQBH010006058.1, on the reverse strand, counting down.
AGGTAATAAGACATTGTATTGAATAAAAATATTATGATATTAATTTTAAAATAATAAAATTACAAATATTGAATTTAATATTCTTATCTTTTTGATAAAAAAAATTAATATTCATTTAAAAATAGCATATACATCATATCTTTTCTTTTCTTTTGTATTTAACAAAGTATTTATTGTATAAATAATTTTTTGAGATAATTGCATAGTCATTTCCTTAGCATTAATAAATTAAAAATCTATTACCTTTATATAACCTATCACATGATTTTCAATACTCATTTTATCTATTTTTTTGTTTGAAAAATATAAAGTTATGTCTAAAATAGCTTTCTGAAATGCATTTTTTTCTTATTTAGAGTTTTTTAAAAACATCATTTGCTCTTAGATAAATTCTTTTTAATTATTCTCTGCTTTATTTCTATTTAAATTATTTTTAAAATTAATTAAGTAAAGTTATATGATTAAAAATAAAATATTAGAAATTAAAATTATTTTTAAAAATAAATCATTTTCAGCATTGGTTTTTAAGACCGTTATTAAGCATCTTCTTGGTTTTTTAAGTTTTTAAGTAATAGTTTATAATTTAGTATTAGTATTATTTGGCTTAATCATTTATAATTTTATATTATGTGAGTGAAGTCATTCAATATATTAATGGAGATATTTTATCAATATTATAAATTTAATGATAAATAAATGTTAATTTAATTTCATAAAATACGTAAATAAAAAAAAATTCAAAAATTATTATTTTTTCAAATAAATTCAAAATACATTTAAAGACGTTTTTTCCATTTTCAATTTATAGTTTGTAAAATGCTTTAAATTTGAGTTTTTAGGCATTTTCTTAAGGAAATTAGAGAATGAGAACACCACCTATTTTGATTGAATCAAAATCCATAGGATTTTATTTCTCAATTTCCTTCATTTAATTTGATCCAATTAGTGGAATGTGTTGAAGGAGGTAATGAGATCTCATTCCACCTCTTCATTCCCATCTTCCATGATGGCTGAATTTATCATATTCAAATGGCCAAACCCGGTATGGCTTAGGGATAATGCGGTGGCGTAGTGTAGAAATAAATGCGACAAAGCATAGGTGATGATCAGGTGATGTCAATGAGCAGCTCCTCAGAATACCCAGTTGAACTTTTTATTCACTTTCTTTCTTTTTCGTTTCTTTGCTTTATATATCCATTTTTCATTTTCTTTTATTTAACTTATTTTTTCAAGAAAATTTGTTTTTTAATCCGAACTTGGATCTGTAAGATTCAATTTATAAAGGCTTTTTTTCTTTATAATAATTTTCTATTTCTTTATTCAACTCTTTTGAAAATCTTTAGAGAAAAATTGTTAGCTCAAACTCCCTAATCTATAACTCATTTTTCAAGATTTGATTTGTTATCTTTTCCTTTTTATTTAACTTTTTTTCAAATTTTTCTGAGAAAATTTGTTAATCCGAACTTGGAACTACATGTTAGTTTTTCAAGATTCAATTGGTTATCTTTTTCTTTACATTTGTGTTTCTTTTTCTTTTTATTTAACTTTTGAAAATTTTCTTGAAATTTGTTAATCGGATCTAGATCGAAAGTCGGTAGTACAAGATTCCAATTTATTAATTGGAACTCATATTAAAAGTCAACAATTTATTTCCTAGGATTAATCAAGACGTAATTTTAAATAATTTTCAGTTGCTACACCTTTATTATTTTCCTAATATTCTGAGTGTATTCTCCTTCTTGAATTAAATCTTTCAAGTTGTTGGTATCAAAGGGTATCTTTTACAACATTTTAATAATAAAGATTTCTCATTTATGGAGGGATTATCATTTGGATATCAAGTCGTACTGTTGCAACATTTTTATAATTTTAATTAATTGTTTCTCAGTAATTCTCTTTAATTAAATCCTCACAATAAGAAAATAAATTTATGAAATAGTCTTTAAACATATGTTTTCTAAATTTATGTCAGAATCCAGTTATATATTTATTTCTCGAGAAAATTTTGCTTTTGATATGAAATATGGTCACTTACAGGCTTATGCCACTCTGGTTCTTGTACCATCACCTTCTTTCATCCTCTACTGCGACTTCTATGTTATCCTCCTCCACCACTCACCGCCATTATTCTCCACCACCACCGTCTTGATCACACGCCATCTAGGTTTCTCCTTCTGCCCACTGTCGCCATAATATGAGGTTGTACCAATTTCCTCAACTTTTCTCCCTTTAGCTTTAGTTTTACGTGCATTGTTCATATATTCTTGATCTCCTTCTTGTTTTTTTCTCAATTGAATAAGGATTCTGTAGGAGCTGAGTTTAAACTTAAAAATACCAAGAATAAGATCTCCATTTTACAAATCGAGAAAAACTGGTCCTTATTAGGCTTGAGCAAAAAAATCCCAAGAAACCTATCAAGAACCAAACTGGATTCAAAATAAGTTAAGAGATCAATGATCAATTCGGCTTGGTTTTTGTTTTGCTAATGCCATTCTTTGATTGCTTAAGTTCTATGGGTTAATCAATAGAAAATAAAAAATATCAATATTATATTAAAATTATAAAATATAATATATATATATATATATATATATATATATATATATATATAAGTATATATATATATAATATTATAAAAATAAATTTATATACATATACATACAAGTGTCATAGAGATTGTAAATAAATTGATTATACTTATCTATATATTTTTTCTTTGCATTTTTTATTTTATTTATAGTAATTCTTGTAATTAACTTTTAATATTTTATTAAACTGATGTTGATGGTTTTGGTTTATATAAATAACAAACCGGAAACTGGTGATCGGTTTATTTTTAATGGCACAATTAAGTTAATCGAACCATGTTTACTGCTAATCCTTATGGTCCAATCGCTTGTTCACCATGAGCACAAGGAAACCAGTCCATATATTCTTATTGTTGTACGTTTTTTTACATGTTCATGTTCTATCTTTAATTTCTTTGAAAATATGGATTATAAATTGAATTTGGCTTTATTAATTAAACCAGGCAATTTCCCCGACCACCCAAACAGTAGTTTTAAGAATTAAACCAAATTCTACTACAATGGCTTATAGTATAATTTTTTAATTTTGAAACAAATATAATTTCTGACATGTTTCAGCTTTACAAAAACTTAAATTATCCTCCAAAGAAAAATACATTTGAGTTTCTGAATATTCTAAAATTATTTGTTAATTGTTAACTAAATTGGTTAGTCTAGTTAGTTGTATCTAGTGCTTTCCTCTTATGTATATATAAACTCCATCTGTAACCTTTAATGATAATAGAAGAAACATTTTTTCTCTATAAAATTTTCTTATGTATATAAAAAATTTTATTAGAGACAAAAACAAAAAACAATTAAAAAAAAAAAAAAAACAAAATATTGATGTCTATTAGTATAGATTACATTATTGGGCTCAAATTTCCTATTTTATGCTAATAAAACCCTGAATATATATATATATATATATATATATATATATATATATATATGTTATATATGGTATACATAAAGGCGGTGATCAAATGAAGAATAAAAGTAAAAGTAGTGCAAAGCGCGCCAATATCAGCATCGTATCACCAATATTCAGGACGGCTCTGTTCTGTTTTTCTTACTCTTGAACGGACTTATTTTTTCTGAGAGACAAATGGTGAGGTTTGGAGTAAAGCGCCATTCTGGTATTGTCATTGCTATCCCAACCGCCATGGTCATTGAGGAAGTCATGCAGGAGAGGTGCACCACCAGAATGAGCCAGCAATCCGATTCTGAGGACCCTTACCATTCTAAAGCTGCAACATCTGTCCTCGCTCCCATCTTGATCAGCAACCTTGCTTCCATGAATTCCCGCCATAAGTGTTCGGGCGGTGTATCTTCCGTACCGACCTCCTAACACCTGGTCTGGTCCTTCCACCATCTTTGCACTCACAGATTCCTCCATGCACTCTGTCCTCCTGCTCCACTCCTTCCTTCCGTGCAGGAACACACCGTTTCAGGCCTCTTTCCTTCAACACCTTCGCTCTTGGGCCTTGGCACCAAGATCGAGACTATCTTCCCCGGCCATGATCATCGGTCACATCGGATTCTAACAGCACCAAGATCTTCATCGAAGGTGTTGAAATCACTCATCCGGATCTGGCTGTCTAATAACGGCTTCATACTGTTCACGGCCTCGATGGTTTTTGCATCTCAATTCCCTCCTTTCTCCTGCAAATGTCGAGAGATTCTAATTTCTCTCTCCTTCTCCTCCTCCCTCCTCCTCATCTCAGCCCTCAGATCCTCCAGGTACCTCCTGCATTTTCTACAGATCCGCCTGATGTTAAGCGATGCAATGTTTCGCCTGCGTATCAGCGGTTTCTGGCATACTCGCCTGGCACGAGGGTAAAAATAGCCGATCTCGTCCAACCCCAGAACATGACGGTGGTCGCTCGATGATGCCACCATCTTCTTCGGTGGACACGAGTATATCAGCAATGTGAGGTTTCACATTGTTTCGAACATACTGCTGATGGCCGACGATCTGGGTAAATTTCCAGTCAAGATGGTATTGCCGACGTATAAGTGCGGCTACGGCCAGACTCTGAGGTACCAACAGTGGAGGCGGATCAAGTCCAATGAGATCAATTACGCAGGGCTGGGCATGCCTGATGCTGTGCACAACCTCAAGATCGTGGTCTATAGTCTGTTCTTGCTGTTCCACCTTGACCCACGAGTCGGGAGATTCGAATAACGCAGCAGGACCAGATGCATCGAATTGAACGGTGAGATGGACCCAATTACCAACGGGACAAGATCAGGAAATCTAGAAGACACACCGCCTGTAGTCCGGTCATTGAGAATGACTAGGTTTTGGCTAAGACGACATCTCTCTCTTAGTGTTACTGTTAGTGGTTAGTAGTTACACACCACCATTTGCCTTTTCTTTTTCTGGTTGTGCCCTTTTACATTTTTCTCAAACTAATAGGCTGCTAAAGGATTTGTTGGGCCAACTGAAACATACTCCTTCTCGCACTTATTGATTAATATATGTATAATAAAAATCCAAGTTTTAAAAAAGAAGATTTTGAAAATGTTTTGTTCATAAATTAAAATCATACCACTCCCATCGTGGCTCCACGGCACAGAGCGTAGCTTCAAATGGATCACAACATTTACCGAGAGCACCGGCATTATCATACATCTTTATCGCCACTACTCCTGCCCCATGTGGTTGCTGGCTTGCTTACTTTAAACCAAAACTGGTTAGCCTGCCTTGCCCTTTATATTGTTATAGGTGGGTGGACCTAGTTACCTTTCTTCACCATTCCAATTTCATGGCCTTAGAAATCTCATTAAGATTGGAGAGGATTTATGGAAGGTTGAGAGAATATAGAGTTATAAAACTTTGTACCTATATTATGAACGAGAGTTCCTAGTTAGTAGGAGTACATTTTTTTCATTCAATAAACAGTCGACAATGTCATTATATATTGACAAAAACAAAGGCATTAATAAATGTTGTATGTTAGCTCACTCAGTTAGCTAGCTAGCTAGTAGAGTAATCTGTGAAGTGTTCTTCAAGTTTTATAAGCCAAAGCTTAAGCAGTCAAAATCTGCTTAGTTACTTCACGCAATGCACCACTCAAATAACTCTACTAGCAGTGGTTTTTCCTTCTCCTTCTAAGATTTATATCCCACCGTATATCATAAAATGCCATCTAAAAAGGTACATTAACAGTAGAAATGCTGGCTTTTTTTCGGCGAGCAAATGAAGAAAAAGAGAGGAATAGTTCACACAGTTGGCTTGATCTAATCAATACTCAGAATTAAAGCTTTCCTTGATTGATCTCGCGATCACCAGAACCATGTCTTTTTACTTTAAAGCCTCTTGTCATCTGCATCCCGAGAACGTGCCGCTCTCACGTCTTCTGCGCTTCTCGTTTCTCATGCTTCTTTCTTTCACGCCTTCGTTTCTTTCATGGCAGTTTCTTCATCCTCGGACTCTCTTCGTGTTGTTTTGTGCTGGATGGATTGCAGTATAGCAACATCCACTTTCTCAGGCAATGCAGCTCTATAGGCTTGCTTGAAGAAACTCTGTTTCGTCCCGGTTAAGAGGTGCTCTGCAAATAACAAAGTCACAGAAAAATTTTTTAATGAAATAAAACGGATTTGTTAAAAGAACACACAAAGGAAACCATCATCATCATCGGCAATGTGATTCAAAGTATGGAACATGATTAAATTTAGAGTCTCTTCGCAGGACTTAAGAAGAACTGCTCAAACACCCAAAAAATAGAGAAATAAAATGGAATAAAATGCCTAGCAACCTTTACACTGTATAATGCTAATAATGCCAGATCATTCTAATGAATGTTCGGGGCCATGTTCTTCCATTATTTCATAACCATATATCAGCGCAAACCAAATATAGGATCATGGCCAGAAAATAAATGATATAGTGTGGTTAGGTGAAAAACTATATGATATGCATCAGCTGTGCGTCCGTTTTGGCAGGAAAGACAGCAATATATTGTCCGCTGAGGTTTTTTTCAAAGACAGCTGAATTGATCTAAAGGGGTGCATAAATTGAAATGCTTCTCAATGATTCAAGGGTAGTGACATTTTCCCCTTAAAACAACTAGGTGTGATGCTATGACCCTTCATTAATAGGCCAAATATTCAAGGTCAGCTGATCATGGGAAAACTAAGAGCAAACCACTGGTGAAGCAAAGATGAATCCCATTTGGCATGCTAGCATGTCCCTCTACGGGTGCAAGTGGTTCGATACAATCACTGAGAAAGTTACGCTGGAATAGCCTACAATGTTAAATCCTCTCATGCCAATCAAAAGATCCCATAAAAGAAGTCCTCACGAATCACTTCTAATTTTCAAGCATGTTATTTGTATTTATTCCAACAAATTCTATCAATCTACAAGAACATGCACACCCCCACACAGAAAAATAAAATCACATTTGTAACATTATTCAACCATCAAATTTTAGGAAAACTTTATTACTTATAACAGGACTGCCATGGCTCTTAGAGAATTAAGACATATTTCTTGTAAGAATTCATATAAACAAACCAACTGTATATAAATATCAGATCAACAAACAGCATCAAGACATCATATATAATTGCACTAGCCCCTCATAGCAAAACATATGAAACTCTCCCCAGTACACTGCAAAATAAAGTAAAAGGAAAACTAAGACTATGAACTTGTGCTGCTTCAGAATGGCTGGCACCTAAGCCTTCGGGTAGAGCCCGCTTCACAAGTTCTGAAAACTCATGCTTGTCTAGTTTGTTACCTTGAGGTCGGCTGGGGAACGCCAGGTGCTAAACCAAGAGCTTCTCTCATGGCCTGTTCCTCTGTTCCTTGATCCTTCTTATCTTTCTTCTTTGCAGCCTCCATATCTGCCTCAGATTTCTTATCTCTGGCATACCAGTGTAGGTCTTTCCCTGTTTGAAAACCAATAAATGTTAATAAATTTTATATTAGAAAATAAATCTTAATTTACTCATGTAGTGTGGGCTGCCTTTTAGGCTGTCTTTTGTTTCTTTCTGAATATATTTTTTCTTACCTATCAAAAAAACATAGTAAAGTTGCACTATAACAATGTCAAAATAATAAAACTTATTTTGTATATAATTTAAAGATAAATTAGCTTTTCTGATTAAAAATAAAAAATAAATTAGCTTCGATTTAAATCTTACAAACATAGTTGTTAGTCTAGATTCGAATTTCGAGAATCGAAATGCTTGATTAGTGAATCAAGATTCAGAATTTGAATCGAATCGTAAGATTCGCTTTACATCACTTTTTTAGAATAGTTAAAATATATGTAATTTTATATAATTCCTAATTTGTGTGTTTTTCATTAATATTTGTTTTAAATGATAAACTTATAATATTTTCTAAATAAACCATACCAAGTTACTAACTATCTAAAAGCAAGTTAAAAGATCCAAATACTAGTCTTAGTGGTTGAATATACACGCAATAGAATCACTTATTTCCATATAATAATTAACTACTAATAAAATTAAACTAAGTCATCATCTCCAAGTTCAAGGTTGTCATCATCATTCTCTATTTCTCCAACCATAGCCAAGTCCTCTTGTTTATCCTTCTTCCCCTCAGAATTTCTTGGTCTTTCCTTTTTTCGTTTTCTTCTTCGTATCACCAAAGGTTGGAGTTGTTTTCTTCCACATTAATCAATTCCTACAAATGCCTGGCTAAGTTTTTTTCTCCGTATTTATTCTTATTTTGGTGATTTTAATTTCTTTGTATGTTGAGAATTTGTATTAAATTCGATTCATGTGAATCGATTCGCTGATTCGATTCTGCCTTCTTATTCAGTGATATTTTCGATTCTTAAAAGAGTTGATCGTTCAACTACAATCGTAATCGTATCATTTTGATACAATGAAGCTACAATATAAATTTTAAAGATTTCAACTAATAAAGAATTGACTTTTTTCTTTTTCTCTCGATGAGTAAGAAATTCAGAACATATCATAAGAAGAAACCACCGGGCGTAGTGACTCAAGGACATACAAGAAACACACGCGCCTAACAAAAAAAGCCACGGCAATTAAAGTATGTTGATCTAAACAATTATACATTTTCTAGAAGTTCTCAATGTTCATGGTAAATAATAAACATATTTCATTTAATTTCCTAAAAAGGTTTCAACATCCTATTAAAATAAGAGATTTATCATAAATAGTGCTTCAAATTAATGAAAATTTTCATTATAGTTAATACTTATTAAAAATAAAATGTATGATAATTAACGACTATAAATAGTAAAAGATGAATGTAATGATTAATATAATAAAAGTATGGTGAATAAATATACAAAAAACATAGATAGATAAATATGTTCAATAATGTTCAACATTCAATTGAAATAGAAAATATATAAAAACCTCAAATGTTGTGTCCAGGTACCTACACCTACATAATTGAGGTGGCCTCAATCCAATCATATCTCCTATGATTTAGGATGCAAAGGATTTGACATCTAAACTTTTTTTTTTTTTTTTGATAAGCAAGAAGAAATTCATTAAAAATAGGAACTAAAATTGCACCTAAGAATATAAGAAAGAAAAACCTCACCCTCCTTACTTCAGTACAAAAATCTCAGAACCATACTATACAAAAGCATCCTGATTCCTCAACTATTTTACAACTAACCCAATCAACAGAAACCAATCAAGGCTTCAAGGATCTGACACTCAAACATATAACTATTACTCGACGCTGCTCCATTGAACATGGGGCATATTGAGGCCTAAGCATAAAATAGATAGAAGATTGTGTTAGGGTTCAAATTTGTCATTGAATACTTATGGCTTATATCTCAATCCATCTTAAGCTATAGTCACTAAGGTTTGTAAGCCTTACTAGTATGAAGCTTAACTTTAGTAACTAATATTTAGGTTATGTGCCAGAGACTAGTAACGCTCATACCTTGACGGAAAGCTCGAGGAATAAGTCTCTATAGCCTCTAAAAGAACCCTAGTAAACTATTTAATCAGAATACATGGATGGTCCTGTTCTTGCAGAAGGCACAATGATCGCCTAAAGAATACAAGTTCCAGCTTCCAGCTGCAGCATTCTGGCTAGCTTAAACTCATACAACCCGGTAAAATAATTTCTTAAAAGTAAATAAATAAAACATTATATAATATGCCTAGCTCAGAAAAAGTGACAGCATTGACAAAGACAAACTTGTCATGGGACAGGTGATCTCTTTTAATCTTAAGGTAAGGGTATAGCAGTTTAAAATTGGAGGCTAGTCACGTTTGGCTATCAGGCAATTATTTTAGAACATTGTAGTCCAAGAAACCACTTGAGATAGAACAGCTAATGAAGAGGGTTTTGGCAGCCTGTGCAAAGGGAATTATGATTCAGCCAAGCAAACATCCATCTGCTGAGATGACTAGTGAGAATCAAATCTTAATCTTCTATTCTTAGCATCAATGCATCATGCCTGTTCTTCTTGGGTCCATAAGGATTTCTTGTAAATTGTGGCATTGGAAACTAGTAATGAGCAAGAGAAAGAGTAGTATCTGCTCTCCATTGTACTAGTCGATGAAGGAACATAGCAGAAGAATTTTGAGGAGGCGAGGTGGCTAATCCTGAAGGTTTTTTTTTTTTTTTTTTGATGGGCAGCATAGATATATTAGCAAAAAAGGAGCCAAAGAGACAGCTCCCTGCCGTATACAGGGGGGTATACAAGGGGGACTCGAAGTTGAAAGACATCCTGGATTTAACTCCTTGGTGTCGAACTTTACAAATGGGAGGGCTCAGGTGTACCTTTTGTGAACTTCACGATGGTCTATGGCATGACAGTTTAATCCTGGTGTTTATTTTCTTTTAGATCACCAGCGGTTTCCTTTTTCCCCAGTATTATTTTCTTTGGCCTTCCTAGGCTTCTCTCATGGATGCTTCCCAGTATTATCACCTGCTTCAGGGCTTCTGATGTGTCTTTCTTATAAATAAATAGTCACTTGATGGACCAATTCCGATGATCTACACATATTTTGCTGGATAGCAGAACAACCACATAAAGTACAAATGAGGTACACTCAGAGATCTGAAAATCCACCTCTCCTCATTATGCAACTTGGATGCAACATAATGAGCATTTGGTTATTTGAACAGAAATTACAACATGTCTTTTGTACAATTCTAAAAAGGTTCCTAAAGGTTTCCAGGACACATGACACAAGGAACACCTAAACCTTTTTGTTTTTTTTTAATAGGTTAGGAACACCAAGAACATTTTGTTTTTACATAATTGTTCACGAAAAAAATTATAACAGCTGAGATTCGACGCGTTAATGGAAGAGACTCAATCCACCACTCAGGCTAATCAACTGGGAGGGACTGGCTACTGTGGCAGAGCGCCGACATCAAACCAAGGTCAATTCATCAGCTGTGATCAACTAATGCCAGAAACAATTCCCAACTCACTAATGACATTTCACTTTTTTCAGCCTCAAAAGAAGTCATTCCATTTGTAAAGTCTGCCGTGATTGGAGGCGATGTGAAAAGTAGAAAGAGTTGCCAAAGGCCAAAAGCACAGGGATGATAAAGTTACCTCCCTCCGCCAGGTTGCGCCGATTTCCATTGCTTTTGATATTCTTCTAAACTAACCAAGTGTAGAAACTTGAAAGTAATGCCATAAGTCAACGAGAAAGAATCCACCCAATCTCTGAAAATCTGCAGTTAACTCATTAATATCAATAATATCATCAGACTTACTTCCCTCCAACGGGCAGCATGATTTCCATTAAGGCATTCTCTTCTAACACTCTCTAAATTAACCAAGTGTTGAAAGTACTGCCATAGGTTAAGAGCAGCAAGAATCACCCAATCTCCAAAAGTCTGCAGCTAATTCATAAATATCAATAACATCATCAACCTATAATCACTCTTGACTTTGCTTGAACAGAAGCCACTTACATAATGGAAGCTCACAATGGGATGACATAAAAGCAGATAACCATAATAATATTAGAAGTGCAAACAAGAGGCACTCTGTAATCCTTAAAGAAACCACCTTCTACTCAATCTCTTTCCCCATCTTCCTTTCATAAAACCTGACTAATTTTTCCCCTTAAACAGAAATGAAAGGAATTAAGAATCATTTTGCCCGATCCTTCAACTCCAAAATATGTTCCTAGTAAAGGAAACACTCCATCAACTGTAACACTTTTGTCCGTCCAGAATTGCAGATTAATCATTTGACTCGGAAGCCTTTGGCGTGATATCGCCTAGATATTCCTGGACGATACTAGATACAAGATGCAAAATATGTTAAGGTTGCAGAACTCCAAATTTTTTGAGAGAGTTTTAAAATAATCACAAAAATAAACATAATCACATGAACTAAAAAAATTAATAAATATGCAAAAACATAATTTGTATATTAATAAAAACATATTAAAATAAAATTAACTTTTTTATTTATCATCTCACAATAAATATTAGCAATTTATTTTTATAATATATTTATTTCAATTTGATATTTTAATTTTTTCAAAATAATCATAAATCAGTCTCTAAAATCTAAATATCCTTTTCTATTAAATATCTAAATGAACCATTAAAATATTATTATTATTTATTTATTTGTCAACAACAGGTTTAAAAATATTAATATTTAAAGAACAAAAATCAACCACACCTTATCCCCTCACTTCCTTCCCACCACACACACACACACCCCTCTTTCTCTGTTTCTCCTTCTCCAACAAAACCCCACCTTGTGTCCCCCCGGTTCCTCTTAATCTAGCCCCAACTACTCAGCCTTTTTTTTTTTTGATAAGCTTTTATGAGGAAGTAAGAATGTCTAATGTTTAAGATAACTTATTGGAAAGAAACAAGAGTCCCCAGAAGCCCCTAGTTCTTAAGATCGCTATAATTAATTGAAGATATTTAACGAGATAGCTTTGATTTGTACCCAACTAAGCCGATATGGAACTCCAAATCACAAGCCACACTACAGCTCAAAGAGGCAAAACACATGTAAGCAAATGAAACAAAAAAGATGTATAATGAGTATCATTGATTTTTCTGGATCTGCAGCCCACAGAGAGTTGATGAAGAAGATGCATGAGTTTCCTCTCATTACGGCTTTAGTTCAAATTTTGGAAGGGATGAGAGAGGGTTCCTCTCTTTCTCTCTACTCCTTTTTCTTTTGTGATGAACCCCATCTCCTTATGACGGAAATAGAAAATCTCCTCTTTAGTGCCCTCTCTCTCAAGCCTCCAAAGACCAATCTTTCACCTGGGATCGATTCGTTTGGGTGCTCATATGCATCCGCCTACAACTAAGGCCAGTAAGACTATGCCGAGACTTTGAATCCTACTTATGTCCATAGATAATCCCCTACACCACATCCAAAAAAAGAGAAGATTGCAGTCCTTCTCTAAGTCCATATATTACATAACCATATAGGGACGTCACTCTTAACCTTGACTCTTGTTCCATGGACACAAGAAGAAGCATAATGTTGAGGCATGGTGCCTAAATGTCAAAATTCATTCAACCTTTGCTACCATAGAAAATGACACAATACTTACCCAGGCCTAGTTTCCATTTTTTTTCTCCCCTTTTATAAAACTAGACCAGATTAAAGTATATAATACAGTATTCATCTTCTTAGTCTGCCAAGAATTATTCTGAATATAATAACTCGTTAGAGTTTCATTTCTTTGCTAGGCACACTCATGAGTATGCATATATATCTGATCAATGTGCATGCTGGAAGTTACGCATTTTTCTAAAGCATCAAGTGTTTAATATGCTTTGATGTGTCTATATAAGCATTACCTTAGATCAGTAAAATTTGTAATAAGAGATCCTAAAGAAGGATCTCTTTGTTGATCACTACCTTCCGAAAAGGTCCATAGAAAAGGAAATATGCTAGTGGGCCCATTATTAAACTAGGAAGGACAATACCATCATCAAGACACAACATTTTGGGTTGATTTGAGAAAACCAAACCAACAAGGGAACTAGCAGCAATTTCCAGATATGAAGAAAATCGCAACAAAGGTGCAAAATCAATAAAAATTCATTGAAGGTAGATAAGCAGGTTGGGAACTATGGTGCCTAAAAATAATATTAATATGACAAGATAGTTGTAAAACAGAACAGCTTTGTTCTTATAGATTCTGAGCAAAATATTCTCTTATAAACACTAAATACTATAGGTCTTATAGTTGTAACTGACTATTCTCATGTTAAAAGAGCATATAGAGAGGAATCAGAAGGTAATACCTTTTACATCTTCCAACAGGGGCCTTGAGACACTGTGGTTACATATTCTCTCTGTGCTTATCAACCTGACATCGTCCCAATTTGAATTCTGACATCACAAGTATATAGTCATAAGCGTCCACCATCTCATGAGCTGCTCACAAATAGGCTTAGACACAATTGATAGTAAGAGAGAAAGCATGAAGAAAGTTCCCAAACTAACTTAGACAAAGTTGCAACATTACGGAAGAGTAATTTCAATGAAAATGTAGATAAATCACAAATTATTGATTTAAAACCCAAGGCCACTTTCATACAGCATGTATATTGTTAATAACTTACATATTGAAGTAACAAGTGAATCTGAATAAAGATGGTATGTCTAAAACTAGTCCATAAATTGATTATTTATCAAATGACTACGTTATGAAAACCTCTCATCGCCACCATCAATTTTTATAAATACCTGGTCCATCCACTGTCTTTCTTTTCTTTCTCTAGTTGTTACTTTTCGATTTCAATGCAATATAGCCAAAACTAATAGAGACAAGGTATCTGCTCAAGTCTTATATTACGATCATACATAGATTTAAATTCACAAAATAATTCATAACCTAGCGCTGACTTGAGCTAGGGCTTTTTGATTTGATCTTCAGACTCTCAATCGGAATTGCACAGCATCAGAAACAAAGCGAATGAGAAATCGAAACAAAAGAAAAAGTACTGGAATACAAGAGTTCATAAATCAAAACCCTAGTAAAACAAATAAAAGAACGAAGAAGGAAGAATATTGGATTAGAGACGTGATTGAGGTTTAAAAAGATCAGAACCCTAGAAAAGTGGTAGATAAAGAAAACGTGAAGAGAAGCCCTCATGATCTCTTGTCCACCACATGAACGCCCTCTGGTAGGATGATACATTTCAGTTTCTCTATCTTCGTTCCCTTTTGACAGCTGAAAACTCGTTTTTTACATATCCGTCGCAGCTTTTACATTTGTTTTCCCAGCCGGTTTCGATGCAGCTTCAAGTGTTGCCCACCCGTCCAGCTCCAATGCATAATTATGTAAACAAAAACAATTCAATAAGGGCCGGTTTAACTTATTCCTATTTTCCTATGATGACGATTTTTTTATTGTTTTTTTTTTTTTTTGATGAGTTTTTTTTTTTTTTTTTTTTTTTTTTTTTTTTTTTTTTTTTTTTTTTTTATTGTTTTTTATTTGAAATTATCCATCCAAGTAATTTTTTTTCTTACTTATTATTTAATAATGTGGTTCTTTCATAAAAATTTAAGTTTTATTTTATTTTTTGTTTTATCATCATTTTATTACATTTTGCCATATCGATTTCATATGATTGCGCGTTATTTCATATTCTCATAATGCTTTATCCATACTTAACGATTCAAACAGTTAAAGATATATATTCAATGACTGAATATATTAAATTATAAATATCAATACGCTAAATAACTAAAGTCGATATTATAATAATGCTTTATCAAATTTATGTATGCCGATTTATTATAATTACAATCTAGATATCGTTTCGCCTATATACGCTTTTAAATTTATTTATATCTTTGATCTATCATGTTTCTTTACTGACACATGGTTTTTTCTTTCAATAAAAAAATTCAATAATTTCCTTCCAAGATATCGAAGGAGGAAATAGGTTAACGAGTGGAACAGTTTACAAAATTATAATATAGTGTTTAATTATAAAACAGACGCATATAAGGCAAGAAATTATTTTCCATAAATATAAAAAATGATTTTCTATAATTATAAATGGTAGAATTTGTGCCATTTACCAAAAATGATTAATTATATAAATTGTGCCCAAATTTTTACTGATTTTTTATATTTTATTATCTTCAACTTGTTTTTTGTTCAGATTATGTCCAACTTTCAATTCTTGTTCGATTAAGTGCCTTCAAATCAAACAAGTTTACTAGGTTAACAAATCAACAAAAATTAGATTATCGACCAAACTGCAACTGATCAGTCAGACTAATATATAAATCAAGTTAAAAATCATAAAATAGATTAAAACATTATACACGTTAATAAAGATAATAATAACGCAGATAAAGTTCTCATAAATTTGATAATACAATGACTAATATCTACGGATCAAATGTCATCTCAAATACATCGAATGCCTTATATATCCGGAGTATCTTCAACAATCGAATCCGTCATTATTCTGACGGGTTCTCGTTAATAAATAAAGGTTGTACGCACGCCAAAAGACTAATATCGCATTGTCGACGCATAAATCAGACCACTTTCGCTTCATCACACTCGTAGATTGATCTCGTGGTGTCATTACGTACCCATGGACTTAAATGTCACGATATATCGTCGATTTGCCGGGCGTTGCGCTTCCGACACGATATCGCGAAACTTGACGCCGATCGAGTAAAATCGTCAATATCGATGATATATCGCCAATATATCGTTATGGATTCAACATATCGCGATTCAAAATTGTAGTTGCAGAGTGCGCAAAAATAAAAAAAAAATCATTTTAATGGAGAATGCAGGCCAATATCGAATTCTTCATTGATTTCTTTGTTTTTTTTTATCCAATTACTTAATTGTTGACATCGCGGCGCTACTTCAAAATTAAAATTTTCAATACCAAGAGTCGATCTCGATCAAGAATTCGACCCTGTGGTCGATCCAACTAATGCATTTAAATTCTCTTGATGTCAACGACTATATATTTTTTATCCGACGCGGATTTTGAATATTTGACTTGATCTACTCCGCTTAGAATTGATCGAGTAACTGCGATCAAGATCTAACAATCAGATTTGATCCAAAATCAAATCCACAAATTATAATTATCCTTGTGTTATTAATTAAAACGCACACTGAAAACTCTATAAATACTCTTAAGAAATCTACCAGTTTTCATATCAAACTCATCCATTCTCTCTCAACAATTTTTTGATTTTTTGCAAAGTCTTGAGAATATTATTTTGTCAATTTTAGTGTTCAAGTCTTCCATTCATACTTAATACTTCTCAGAATTTAAGGTATACTATCCATGTTAATAATTTTTTTTTTTACATTTATGCAATTTAGTAATTAATTTAAGTTTATATTTAGATTAAGATTGTGTGTATATTTAGATAAGATTTAATTTTAATTTATATTTAGATTAAGGTTTAATTTTAATTTATGTTGATTAAGATTATGAAATGTAAATATGAACACAGGTTATGCATATTTTAGTGTTGTATAACACATTCTTTAATTTATGATAATTAATACAACTTTATATTTAGGATTAAATTATGAATATGAAATATGTATTTAAGTTAATTATTAATTAACAAATTTGTGAAATATACATTTTCTTTAATTATATGATAATAATGCAACTTATATTTAGATTGAGATTATGAATATGAAATAATATAAAGATACGAGATATGCAAAGTGCGTAGACTCATAAAAGTTGTCGAAAAGATTATCTTGATTTACTCGAAGATTCACCGAAGCCAGGAAGAAGAGGATAATCAATTGTTCCAATGGGTAAGACCTCTCCATTTAGATGATTTAGTGGAAACTCCTATCCACGACCACGCGCATGTCTCGAGGTGTGCTGCTGTGTAGATGTTGAGCGGGTTTTATCCTCACAGTTCATAAGGAAAGTTCTACTTAAGAGATTAGAGACTCATTTCACTCGTTGTCACTCTCGCCCCTCTTTATTCAAGTGTTGAACATATACAGGTAATTTGGCCATTGTATTTCTACGCGTACTATGATGGCTCAAGAGTGAGAGTGGGACCAATGATTGAGAGGATACCTGTAAATGATGGCGTGAGATAATGCACACTTATTAAAATTAAAGTGAATATCCATTGAATCCATTCACCTTATAAAGATGATTTCACATGCTACACGCAAGATGAAGACCATGTGGGTCTAGAGAGCCGTCCAAGTATCGGAAATGCTGGAGTTTCATGTAGCCTGTACTGCTATGATTTACGCCAACATAATGAGGATTCGTTTCAAATCAATAAATAAGATCGACACTCATCATGTTTGGGATTCATTCCAACGACGCCGAACGTTTTTCCTCCCAGCATAGTGAGTTACGGTCACCCTTCTTCACATCCTTCCGATTCCATCGATCAATATGGGATGAATAACCATATCCCCGCCAGATGCACAAATAACATTCTCCAACCCGCAAATCAATGCAACAAGGATTTAAACAAAGATGCAAGAGTCCCGACTTCCCATCCAAGCTTTAGGTCAGGTACGTGTCAAAGATGATTTCAGCTTACCCACGCTCGATTCCATAATCCAGGCATTGGAATACAGATTCTTGATGAAGTATCATTTCTCACTACATTGATCCCCTTCACAAACGTCAGAATGTGGAGCCACATCAGATCTCTACTGGCGGTGAGTTAATCATAGCATAATGTAATATCACGTTCATATTCTCATTATTAATGTCATTTTTACACTTTTGCGTGATCGTTTGAATTTTTAAATATTTTTGTTAGACTTATGATGAGGCGATATTCATGTAAAATATCCATCAACAGACCGATATATCCGTAAAACTCCAAGTATCGATATATGGCTCTAAATCAATATTTTTAACGTCAGATCAATCGCTTATATGTCACGCCGCAAATTTCTATGGCTGAATCAGTTTTTTTAGCCTTGTGTATGTGTACACTATTAGTTCATGATGGTGCTATAGTTCATTTTGAGTGCCATCATGGCCCTTTCCCTTTGTCCAGATCGCATATAGGAAGTGAAGTAAAAGCCTCCCAAAATTTTAGTTCGCTTGAGTTCGTAGAGAGTGTGCCTAATACAGCACTGCAGCTGAGCCATCATGTTATCTTCATCCCACTCTAAATCATGCAATCGCTTTCTTTTGTTGGATTCCCTATCATTGAGGGCACCCCAGTGAACATGAGGACTGATCTGTTGGAGTCGATTCAACAAATTTCATGTACTAGTTCTGTGTTATTCAGCGGAAACAAATCTCAGCATCTTCTTGTTTCAGTCAAATCTCCTCATCTGAACTGCTGAAATCACACGCCGGCTTTGTTTATGGACCTTATTCCTTCTTCAAGAATATTCCATAAAATTTTTTCTTCAACCTGAATCCAGCTTTAATTGGGCTTCAATGATCGTCAGCCAATATTGAGTTAATCGATTTTGGTGATTTTTGAGCCTAAATCCTATTTGGTTCAAAGTCATTCTGCAAGCCTTATAATTAATCCTTAGGCATGTTTGGATCTAGTTTGGGTCATTTGAGGCTGTGCAACCCCAGCCTCTGAGTCCATTTCTGATTCTTGCAGATTACAAACAGTTAGTCGGACAACACTGAACCTCTGGACACTAAAAGAGTGTTTATGGAGTCAGAAGTCCGAGTCGATTGGGAGTTCACGTGATCAAAGAAAGTAAAATGGAGGGAATAGAAGGCATAGGAGAAGGATACAAGAGAAAAAAAACGTGAAAAAGAAGAAAAGCGAGAGAAGGGAAGGAGGAGAAAAATGAGGAAAAAGAAAAAATGAGATATTCTCTAGATCCCAGTGGGCGGCTCCTCCATTTGAAGGGATTTGTTGAGAGGGATACCTTGTTTTGAGGAAACAAAAAGAAGACAAAGGAGTGTAGCCGAATCCTTATTGTGCATGAACGCACGCTTCCCTGTAGTTTCTTTAGACAACGCTTGTCTTGCCTCCAGATGTCAGGTAAAACTCCTGCTTTAGAGCACTTGTATGATTACAATGGTCTTTACCATCTGAGCCTGAATTGTAAACTGTTTCTTTGTTGGATCTTACTTATATAGAATGTTCTGACAAATTTTTGTATCATTCTCAACGAACTCATTGGTTGGGGAACTCAGATCACTAATCATTAGGTTTTGTTTAGTTAATAAAGTAAGTAGAGTTAATTCTTTCCTGCGCTTAAGGTTCTCATTTAGTCCAGTGTTAGAATCAGACGCTGTTACTTTTTTGATTCTCTTACTATAAGAATGATTTGAAAATTTTGAGATTTCTTTCTTAACTTAGCCAACTGCCGTGGAACCTGGATCACGCTCATTGGGGTGTTTTTCCAGATAGCGCTAGGGCCCTTTTCCTTTGGGTCAGGTTCTCACTCAATCCGAGTAGAACTTGACAATCGCTGCCATTTTTTTGGGGCCTCTAATCCCATGAGGAATGATTGACAAATTTTGAGATTTTTCTTCAATTTGGCTAGACTCGGCAGTTCAGATCGCCAATTCATTAATAGGTTTTTCCAGGATAAGCCAATGGAGCACTTTGCCTTGTTTGGGTTGGTTCTCACTCATCCGAAGTTGGAATTGTACACCGTTGCTTTTTTTTTGGTTCCTTACTATGTGAGGAATGATCTAGAAAATTTTGGGATCTATTCTCAACCGGATCAACCGATTGGGGAACTAGATCAGCCAATTCATTAGTTTTTTTTTCCAAGATACAGTTAGGCATCACTTTTGTTTAAAGGTTGGTTCTCACTGTCCTGAGTCGAATTGTAGGCATCACCCCTACAGCGTTGGTTCCTTACTCTATGAGGAATGTTCCAAAAAAATTTTAGATTTTTTCTTAATTGGCTCAGCCAGTTGGGGAACCGGATTAGCCAATTCGTTGGGTTTTTCAAGGGTAGTCTGATTTCAGTTTAATTAGAGCTCATGACCTTTGTGATTCAAGCCCATTCACTCCAGATCGATGTAGAGCTGTGTTTAGGGTTTGATATGGGATTTATTTCAAGTTAATGTTCGCCCATTTGGATTCATAAGAATTAGGGTTTATGCGGGTCAAAGGTGGTTAGTTAAGCACTAGTAATCAATAGTGTTTTGTCGAGGCCGATTCTTTGTGATGAATGGCATGGTTTTATAGTTGAATAGGTAAAGGTAGCAAAAGAATGTTTGCTTCCTCATGGCTTCCCTTGCTTTTGATATTTGATTTTGAGAGATTGATATGACTGAAATATGACTAACTCCTCTTCCCCATATAAAGTAGTATGGCTGAAAAATCATAGGTATGTGCTTGATGTCGATAATGGAATCT
Source organism: Tetrastigma voinierianum (assembly GCA_016808115.1). NCBI lineage: Eukaryota > Viridiplantae > Streptophyta > Magnoliopsida > Vitales > Vitaceae > Tetrastigma > Tetrastigma voinierianum. The sequence goes on along the minus strand of JAEQBH010006058.1, from coordinate 58,571 downwards.
GCCAATACTGGGTGCTTGTTTTCCAGTTACATGTGTTTGCTGTGTTTATTGACTAACTTCTTATGCAGAGCATGGCTGGGGATCACATGTATGTGCCTTTGGTTATAATTTATTGAGATTAAATGTTTGCTGGATGCCAGGTTTAGTGTGATATACTGTCTGCTTAACCCTAGGTGGTTTCAAATCTTGGTCTACATTGCCCATGCGCTCACCCACACAGAGACCAAGTCCCAGGCTTAGAGAGGTGCTACCTCACATGAGGTACTTTCCCAATAGGTAACCTGATCCCCGGACTCAAACTCATGTTTCGCAGACCATTTCTTCCTGATTAGAGTCATTAGGGGTTTTTGTTCTTACTTGATTTTCCCTGTAATAAAATAAAAAGTAAGCGTGCGATCAAACAAACTATTCTCTACGGACGGATTTTCCCAAAACTCGAAAACCTTTTTCATTTTCTTTCTTTTTAAAAGCAAGTCGTGTCGGCCTATGGATCGGGTAAGGTCCATACAAACCTAACTTCGCAATAAGACGACAACAAACCAAACTGAAAGTTCACTATAACTTAGCAACCTAACCAAGAGGGGGTAAATCGTTTTCTTCAAAACTTTCAATCAATAACAGCCAACAACAAAAATATGATAGAGCAGGTAAATGTAAAACTCGGATTTCATAGTGGTTCGGGCACATTCTTTGCTCACGCCCCACTTTTCTTCTTCCTCTCAACCTTCCAATCACAGGGTTCCACCACTAGTGGCAAGATTCAACCCGAGCTTATTTCTTTACACTTGGATTATAGCTCCAATGTGTTCTTCACAAATCCTTCAAGTTATACACACTTGAAGCTTTCTCACTTAAGTACAAAAAGACACTTTCCGTGTGACTTTTTCCCCAAACTCGAGGGTCTCTTGTTCAGTCACAACTCCGTGAAATTTCTAAATTAGGTCATTGCACCTAAATCTTGAAAACACTAATCATACTCAACTACTCCCCCTCCCACAATAAATGAGTTACTTTATTACACCACCTTGATATTTGCATTCATCAAAGACTGTCTATCTATATTTAAGTTAAAAATATGAGAATAATACACTTAAAATATACTCATGTTGTTCATCACTAATCTTCTAACCATTATTACATACCCTGACTATAGTTGGCAATAGGTATTAAAAAGAATTTAATACAATTCTTTTATACAAAAATACATGCTAGAACTAGTTTTGGTCTCCAGCGACTTTTTACATAAAAAGATTTATCAAGGCCACATGTCACCTTTCTCACTCACGTCTCGTCAGCAGGCCCGTCCACCAAGTGGTGATCTTGCACCTGAAAGGGTTGTCCCATAAAGGGTGAGCTACGCCCAATAGAGAATACCTCCTATAAGGGCTACTCCTCACTCAAGTGCGCATACAATTTACCAACATTTCACATTCACATTCCAACAAGAAACATGCCGGCCCTGAGCAGAACTTACATGTCATGCCACATGAGATGGCATGGTATGCACTCATCATGTACTGAGGCGCCTAAGTCTTCAATCACCGACTTCACACAACGCCTGGGCTTCCAGCGTGTGATAAAACCGTCAGCTCCGACGACATCCAATAATCATTTTCAAAATAAATTTCATTTGTTTATAAACTAAAAGCTTTTTGGATGATATATCTCAATGATCATTTTGTATTCAAAACTATACTTTTGTAGGTAATCAATTTTGGTGCTCACACCGCAGTTCTTAAACCCAGATACTTATAGCCTTTCACCGCGGGGAACTTATGTTTGACCAGCACATGTCTTTCACCCGAGGCATTCATCCTTCTGTCAGATACCATACACGCTTTTCTTTACTATTTAATCAATTGTGCACTCTATTAGACGCTGTCCCATTTAACCAGTGCACCTGGTCTCAAACACCAAACACAATGTCAATTCCATTAACCATAATTCAGTTAATCCATTTAATGAGATGTCCCTGATGCATACACGCATATAAGATCAGATGTTATGGTCATATCATAGCGCATAATGAATGCACAGATAACACAACACAATCCACACTACTTACCTAGTCGTGATAACTCACATCACCGTGATATGACTTCCTGATATATCACTTCATTCATGTCATCATATCATATACGCCGCTTTCTTTCTCGGTTTCTTCTTCGTAATCATATATCATTCAGATCACATGCTGCCTTCTCGATATCGCTAATGACACACACGCTGTGTCATGTAATGGCCATTGCACATAAACAACTGTAACACACCACAATGCTGGCACTCATACGATTATCCAAACAAGTCACTACATTTTCGGCATGCACTCACAACTGCCAGCGTCATGGCCAGCTCAGAAACATATAAACTCATCACATGTTAACATATTAGAACACACATATTGATGAACATCCAAATATTGGGCCCCCTCAGAGTTATGAATGATGATACTAAAAACAGTCACATTAATGGTTCCTTCAAAGCAAGCCATGACAGCCCAAATCTGGTCAACAGATCTGACTTGGGGAAGCTCAAACACAAGCCCGATATGTCGCAAGCTTCTGCCTGGTGTAGCCTTCCTTCCACTCTAGATTTTAGGTTGGTCAAATATAATAGCTCACTAGCGGACTGCAAAATGTCCCCTTCTATCCTCGAGTCTGCTAGGCTTACATGCCTATGCCTAGGGACTCTTCAAGTTAGCGGAGAACCAACCTTCTTGGCATATCGCCACCTTCGCCTAGCATGAATCGGCGGTTTTCCATAAAGAAACATCGTATAAAACCGAAATCCATTTTCAACAATTCCTGAATGAAACCATTTTCCCGGCCACGTCTGTAGATGGAAAGCAAGTCAGCGTAGAAGAACTTTACTCCTAGAGCTGCATTACACGGTAGAGCTCCAAACTGAACAACTGATTTAATAGCCCCTTCTGATTCTTCTAAATCCTCTCCAAGGCCCATGCACTCCCTTTGTCGACATGCGATAAACTTTCTTGGCCCCACTTAAAACCAGAACCAATGGAACTCAGAGATCTGGGAGGAAGCCTTGGCTCTCCTCTTTCTCTCTCATCTCCTCCCTTTCTCTCTCTCAGTCAATCAGAAAATGACTCTTCTCTCGCCTTCACTCTTTATCTCTAACCCTAAGTTTGCTGGATTTACAACTCATAATGTGTAAGGCATACATTTAGGTCCGATTTTGGCCTGGGCGATTTATTTCTGACTTGCTCAAGTCTAAAATTATATCCCATGAACTGGATCTCGAGTTTATTTCCCAACTCCGTTATTCATATCAATAATTTTAACATAGAGTCAACAGATGTTCCGCCACCCAAACGGAAAATACGATCGTCTATAGAAATCGATGAAATCGCCTGTAAATCTGATTTCAGCGAAACTAATCCAACGTGAATTTTGTTTAATTACTGAGATCTAGAAAATTTCTAGGTTTTCAACCTGTATAATTCTGCAAATTTACTGTTTTGCCATTTTTCAAAAATTTATTTTTTTCTCCTGGGCTTTATACTCGCTCTAATAGATCAAATACAACTCAAACTTACATCACAAAGTGCACTCAGAGTACAGTTAGATGAATGCACTTAAGAATCTTAATTGTAGAATTGATCCACTGAGAAGAAACATGATTAAGAGAATAAATGGTGTCCAACTTCGTGCAATCAAGACTATTCATAGGTTTAAACTGTGCAAAAATAAAGCTCCTTCACCCAAATGTAAATTTTTTGGTATATTTAGCCAAGAGGCCGTTAAACCAAACTGTTGGAGTAGAGAAGAGAGTAGAAGGAAGGGTAGGGAGGTGGAAGGTCTTGACCACTCGTCATCTGTTAACTACAATGAACCAATCGAACGCTTATACTAAATCTAGTCACAAAGCTTCTTTGCGATTTCGACGAGAACTACATCCAACTAGTCAAGTCTCACACCTCATCCAGCTCTCGCACCTGGCCGTGATCGTTTAATGCCATCGCCCAAATTGAGGCTAATGGATCCAATCGTCGAGTTTCATCACTCCTTTCGGTTCAACCTTCTACCACAATATTTCGTTCGATCGACACCCAACGTCAATCGATTAAGGTTCTCATTTCAACCATTCATTTTTTAAATGTTCAATTTAATTTGTTTTTATTTCATAAACAATTTAAACCTTAAATAAATATCAGGTTCATTTAGATTATTAAGTCTGTTGCCTTATGCTCAATCTCAAGTTTTCAAATGTGTAATTTGGTTTGTTAATTGAGTTTATATGAATGCATGGAAATGATGATAAATCTCTAAAGTGCACCAATGTAATCCATCTCTATATATGTAAAATCTAAGTTTACAAGGTGTTCAGTTATATGCTTGAAACTCTTGAACTCCGGAGCCATCTTGAGTTTGACTTGGACCCAAATCTTGATAAATGATGTGGTCTTAAGTCACGGTCACTTGAAATCAGCCACTTATTCAAGTGTAAACCATTAGTAATTAATATACTTATCTGTTAGTCATCAAACCACTCAAAATTCCCTTTAGCCAAAATCTCCCATTTTTTATGATGAGGTCTGTGGTTATTTAAGAGATAACATTCCCTCAAATCAACATATTCCATCGGTAAATCAAGAAGAACAGGCTCAACATGCATTATGAATATAGATAAAGAATATACTCATTTTATGCTCACAAGAAATCAAAACCATGGGATATATCTAGTATAATCTGGCCACAGATTTTGACCATATGCAATATATTTGTAATTTTGGGGTACATGTATGTCAATTTTCAGTACACAAGTACTCCTAAATAAATTCTCCTCTTTTGTCATCAACAAAAAGAAACAACTGGTCAGAATAAAATAAATGAAAAGATGAGAACTCCCAAGGTGTTAGAGAGGGAACTAACGAAGATAGTTCCACTGGCTCTAATGTTAAACTTCGAATCTCGGTGAAGCTCGCCTGACAATCCAACTAGGTTCAAAATCATCTGGTTGTCTGGTAGACATGAATCCCAAGATCGCCATGGATGTCCATCATTCCAAGATATGGGTGGACAGTTGGAACTCATTTGAAAGTGTTATGTATATCCTTCGAAGCTCGGGATCATCCATAACTGGTAAGCTAGTAATATCATCTCCCCATGCCATGAACAGGTAGAGCATACAAAACATTCAAGTCATGTAGAGGAAGGATGTACCAAGAGGCGGGTGGCAATGAGGATCGGAATGCGGACAAGTGTCGAGGTCAACAAAGTGTAAGCACTGAAAGTATAAGCATCGCGGTGCTCTAACGGTCAAGCAAAGAAAAGCGTGGCTTCAACAAAGAAGGTGCACACTTGAAAGATGCAGGAAGATATGAAGATCGAATCTCACATCTAATCAGGATGATGAACCCGCCTCCATGTTCTTTAATCTCATCCTCTCCTGAGCTAGCGCGTTCGAGAGCAGAACTTCATACGACCTGCAGCGGAGCAAATAATGCTCTGTAGTTTCGGGTCTTATCGGTCCGTCAATTCAGGAGATGGGCGATCATGAGGGTAAGAGAATGTCATAAGGTAGAACCCGCCTTGTAATCCAGCCGCCACGGCGTCGCAGATCGTTAATCACACGCCAGAACAACCGTCGCCATCAGAACGGAATCGTAATGGGGCGCATCGGTGTGACACCTCACCAGTGAACACCAGGCAATTGGCGTAGCGACCTAAGCGCTGATAGCGAGCGCTTCATGAATGGGCGCACTGGCTCTGAATGTCAACATAGTTCGCGAAGGCATTTGATCGTCGCGAACGGAATGTGTGTCATCAAATTAAGTACGATGTATTCAGACTTCCAAGACTTTATTTTTCTGCTAGAAGATAGAAAGAAGATAGTATAACCGAGGTAATTTATGTTGAAATCTCCACCCTGTGGAGCATGCTCGTATGACGTTGTGCTGGTTTAAAAATGTGTGTTTCGAGTAAAGACCGGGACTCAGCTAAAGAGATCGACCTGCGAAGTAGATCAGAGCCGCCACCCATCGCAGAATAGGGAGTCAAGGCTGGGTCCCCAGTGAGAGAAGTCAACATCCTGGGCCCAGATTCCATTTATGGAAGTCCAATGACTTCATGGTTCACTGGGTGATCCAAACACTATATTAGCCTCAGGTTTTCAGCCCCTCACACATATGTGTCAGTGTTTAGTCTCGTCTAGCGGTTGTTCTAGTTTATGCAGTATGCATTCTGCCTAGATGTATACGGATATATATGAAAGAACAAATTAGTCAATGACCTGATGTATAAGAAGCCTGAAAGTTCTGTATATATTTGCTTCTATGAGGTCTCGAAAAGAAGACCCAAAGATAACCTAATCCTAGATGAACTAAACATTTTAAACAAACAATGGGATTCAATATGTATTATAGACCACTATAAAAACATAGGATTTTCAAAACAAGGAAATAGCCACTTAATTCAAAACAACACAAGGATGTCCTAAAAACAACTGCATCCTACAGCATTGAGCTCAAACTAGCCTTAATATCCACTAATAAACATCACTTTACATCACCTGGGGCTTCAACTCAAAGTGTTACATTAGGCCCTTAGTGCCAAATATCCAAGATTCCCAAAATAGGTTTAAATCTAAGCCTAAACACACCAATACCAAACCAACATCAAAACAATGTCCTAAACCTGGCTAATTAGTTAGGCAGTTGCCCACAACCGAAAATTAATGTGGGGAATATGCCATCACTGAAATTTGTAATTAAGAGTGATATCCAGATCCAAACATAGAAAGAAGGTTTTAGGGGAAATCGTGATCCATTTAGTGTTCCAATAACGTAAACTAGTAGCTCAGTAGAAAGATGCAAGAGAATTATAGATAAAATGTAATTAGCTACAAAACAGTTCATGCAACTTAAATGAGTAGAGTGAGGAAAAGAAAGAAGAGATAAAACCTGACTAAAATGGAGGATCCATTCCAATCGCAGTATGGGAGCCAAAAAGTCCAGATTTCATGTACCCAGGAAGTAAAGATTTGGCGTGAGGTTAGTTTCTGTGTGTCATGGGAGGCGTGGAGGCTCGAGGAGAGGGTGGTTCGCATCAGAAGAGGGCGCAAGAATGTGGTTTCGTGCCACAGTTTTCTATGCCAACAATCGACCATTGTTTGGTCTTGCGGTGTTTAAATGGTTGCACAGAAGCCCTCCTTAGGGAGCAGTCTATGATTTACTCAAGTATTTGGTCCCAAAATTATAAAAATGGACTTCTAATTTTATCTAAAGTTAACAAATTGTTCCTCGTTATGGGTTTTGTTAAATCGTCCGCAGATCCCTTCATCCAACAAATCTGAAGAGCATATCTCCTTTGCATCTTAAGAATACAGATGTCTAATCCTCGTATGTAGTTTGGTTCAGAGGTTAAAGGGATCTTTGAGAGGCAATGGCAATTTGTGTTGTCAGGGAACATGAGAAAATGTCAAACCGAAGTCACTAAGTGTTTGTTTCATCCAAAGCACTTGTGCACATCCTAAACCGACAACTATGTATTCGACTTCTGTCGTTAACAATGCAATTGAATTTTGTTTCTTGTTATACCAAGTATTCTTTTAACCGCAATCAAATGAGATTCTTTAGGACATGCTTGAAATCTAGCACATAAGCATACACTATACATGATATCGGGTCTACTAGTCGTTAAGTATAACAAATAACTAATCATGCCTCTATATTTAGTTTGGTCAACGGGCTTACCTTTCTCATCCATGTCAAGCTTGATAGATGAGCTCATAGGTGTGCTTTTGGCCTTCACTTCTTCCAAATTGTATATCTTGAGGAGGTCTCTTACATACTTAGCTTGATTTATGAAGGTGCCCTCCTTAAGTTGTTTGATTTGAAGACCAAGGAAGAAGTTGAGCTCTCCCATCATACTCATCTCAAATTCACTATGCATGGACTTGGCAAAAAAAATCAAAGTGAACCATTAGTAGAACCAAAGATAATATCATCAACATAGATTTGAACAATAAGCATGTCATTTTTCTTTGGCTTAATGAAGAGAGTTGTATCAATTTTGCCTATTTTGAAACCACTAGATATAAGAAATTTGCTTAGTCTTTTATACCAAGCTCTAGGTGCTTGTTTCAAGCCATAAAATGCCCTTTTGAGTTTGAAAACATGGTTAGGGAAATTAAAGCTTTCAAACCCGAGTGGTTGTTCAAAAAATACTTCCTCATTTATGAGACCATTTAAAAAAGCACTTTTCACATGCATTTGATATAAAATGAAGTTTTTGTGACAAGAAAAGCAAGCAACATTCTTATACTTTCCTAATTTAGCCATAGAGCAAAAGTCTCTTTTAAAGTCAATTCCTTCCTATGATTATATCCTCGGGGCCACTAACTTCACTTTATTTCTAATGATTATGCCATTTTCATTCATTTTGTTCCTATAAACCCACTTAGTGCCAATAACACTTTGATTGTTAGGTCTAGGTACTAATTCTCAAACTTCATTTCTTTCAAATTGATTTAGTTCTTATTGCGTGCCTATTACCTAATTTTCATCTACTATAGCATCATTTAATTTCTTAGGTTCAATTTGAGAGATAAAAGCAAGATTGTTTCAAATATTTCTAAGGGAGGACCTAGTTCTAATCCCAATTGATGGATTACCTATAATTTGATCTTGTGGATGATTTGTGACAAATTTCCATTCTTTTGGTAATTCTTTACTAGATTCTCATTGCTCAAGTTGAGGAGGTGGAGGAGGGGCCAAAGGTGATTCCTCTTCCTTCTTTGAATCAATCTCCTCTTTTTATTGATGAGCTCAATCTTCAATTTGCAATCTTCCCATGGTGAAGTCCAAACCTACATCATCATCAATACTTTCTCCTCTTTCTAGAGAGTCGTTAGATTCATCTAAGACTACATGGACTCGATTCTTCTACTACCTACGATCTTCTCATAAAACTTTATAAGCCTTTTACTAAATAAAGAGTATCCAAGAAAATTCCAACTCGTAACACCCCCGTCCCGAGAAACAGACAAGACATGATACCGTAGGGGGCGTATAAGAGTACCAGCCACAAGACAGAAGATTTTGGAGACGAAATTGTAAATTATAAATTTTAACTCCTAATTTTAGAGATTTAAAACAAGCAAGATAATCATTATTTGAAGAAAAGGATACGTAGCGATAATTAAGCTGTAGATGAGCCAGCAAGTGAGTAATTTCAAAAGTCGGATTCCACCGCGAAAGTCGATGCGAAAGATAATTAAATTCAGTTTTTAAATAAGAATTAATAATAATAAATTACCGTATCAATTCAAGTAAGCCTCGAAATTTCAGATCTCTGACGACGAACTGGATCACACAAGTGAGCCATCTCACTGAATCTAAATGATCTTAAGTTTCATGACCCGAGACAATCTAATATTTTACGAATTTTGCGCGACGAACTTAGAGCTCGAACTCGAAACGATTTTAAAAATCGAAAAATCAAGTAAGTATATGTTAATATCCATTTGTGATAAATAAAATTAAAACCTGACAAAATAAATCGTTTCATTAACTAATCGAGAAAAGAAAAGAAAAAAGCTTTATTACGCGTGTCCCACTTAAAAGAAAAGAAAAAATAAAATAAAGATAAAAATCAAACCTCAAATGACGGACGGGAGAGAGAGCGTCGAGATGCAGAGAGAGTTTTTGATTTTTTTTTTAGTTTTTATTTTTTAAATCTTTCTTCTCGCGATCTACGAAAAATCGACGTCTGATTCACGATAAACACTTAAAAGCCGCTTCACGCGATTTGCGGTTACGCGAAGACTAAAACACGTGATTCTGCCACCGAGATCTGCGTGAAATACGAAAAACCCAAATTTTTAGTTTTTCTCAGATCTACGCCATTCTGAATGCTCTAAGATTTTCACTGGGCAGTAAAGTTACTCTACGCCGATTTGCAGCCTACGCGCTGACACCAAAATCTCGCTTTTCACAAACTCAAGAGGCGTAAATTTTCCTAATAGATATTTCGCACCTCAGCGCTTATATAATTCATTAATATTCTTAAAGTCATAAATTCATCCCAAAATTTTTAGCCGAATAGAATTTTATGAATTTTAGGAAATTTTGGGACTATTTTCTGACAGTCGTCGAATTTGATCGCTGACAGCTTTTGGTTAAAATTTTAGGATTTTATTCAAACAACTGACATAATTTTCGAATGTTGCTTAGACACAAAGTCCCTTTACTTAATCAAGTCATATGCCCATGAATTCAGATTTCAAAATTTCCACATATTTTTCTCGAAATTTTAATCAGAAGACCAAGTGTGCAACCGCTTTGGCCAAGGCTTAACGCGCTACATCTAATACATCGAGCCACAGAGGCTAAAAGTTGTGTGCCATGAAATAATGAATCACAGCCAAGCTTACAGCAAAGAGGTGAGTGTTCTAAACTCATTTTCCCAAATAATTAACAGACATTATTATTATTATAAACTGCTTTCAGACCCAGATTTCATATTTTGAGTACAAACCATCTTTCAAGCAAAACAAGAAGAATCCATAATATCAAACCATTTTTCAAGCAAGCAAGCAAATGGTTTTTGAAGTTAAACCATTAAAGTAAGAATGTGGTTTCTAAATTGTAAACCATCTTTCATGCTAGCAGCAAACGGTTTTCAATAATTAAACCATTTGTTTCACAAAGAAAAGAAACGCTTTAAATCAGAAACTATTTTTCAAAGAGCAGTTGTGCCAGCAAAGAAGCAAGCAAGCAAAGAATGTTTAGAAAAATAGCCTTCCCTAGTTCTAAGCAGAAAACCTATCGTAGGTATTACGCACGCATCTAAGCAATAAGCAGATCTCATACACGATTTTAGCTTTGCCTCATTTAAGAAACTTGCACATACATCATGCATTTAAATGAGACTCGCACGATATGAGTACATGTTACGAAGCCTAACTACCATACGACACACCTGTGTCAATTCCACCATATTCAATGGAAAAGGTGATGCGGACTCCAGTTCCCACCCCGCATTCCGCCGCCTGTGCCCGTAGTTCACTAGCAGATAAGAAGCAAAAATAGCTCCAAAGGCGATGTTTTATAAGCATAATATACTGGGCTAAAAATCAACTTGTCGGCTCCTCGGCCTACCTGTGCCCCTGAGAAGTTTTAAAAGCAAACTGAGCCAAGCAGTCTCGCTTTCTTTATTTTCAAAGAACGCTGGCTGAGCCTCGCATTTCCCGTTTATGAAAAGTTTTGAGAAACTTTTAAAGAAATGTTTCGCAAAGGTTTTAAGAAACTTTTCAAACAAGATAAAGAAAGCAAGAAAAGAAATTTGAGAAGTTTTATAAACTCTAAGCAAAGAACAATAAAGAGTTTTATGCTTTTTGTTAAAGCAAAGCAAGGTTAAGTAAAAGAAAAAGTTTTAAACTTTTTAAAAGCAAAGCAAAGATAAAAAGCAAGCAAAAGTTGTTAAAAGTTTTAAACTTGAAAAGCAAAGAAAAGCTTCGAAAATAATTGTAAAGAGAGTTTTACATTTTGAGATGTTTTCCTAAAAGCAAAACGTTTATAAAAGATACACTCACCGAGCTCGTTTTAGCTCATTATTTTCCATTTTAAAACTATTTTCCAGTAATAAAGTACGCAAGACGCCGGAGCATAATAGTAATATCTCATATCAGATAAGCTGTGCTGTTAAGTAAGAATATTTTGAAGAACATACTTTGAATTTGTATATGGAACATATGTATGTACATAGTTTATATGATGGGAATGCTGCCGCAGACAGCTTGCTGCCATATTTGATATAAGTAAATCGGATTATACAAAGGATTCGACACGCCCTATATGCACTGCTATGTCACGAAATTTTATAAAATCATAAGTTTAGAATAGAAAATTTTATAGAGGTTTTAGCAAGCAATACGCTTCGCTTCACAGGAGTTTCTAGTCGCTGGGAGGTAACGGCCGGGGATTTCGTGGAGTGGCCAAAGACGCCCGCCATCGGAAGGTGGGTGGGGGTGTGTCAAGGCAGACGAGCAGCCATGGCAATAACCTAGACTTCGAGGAGAGATGATACCACGCTGAAGGTGGTGTCAGAGCATGTTATTGGCAACCATGCATGTTCAAACTTAAAGTACATACATATCAAGCGATTCAGCACTAATAATGATATTTTTAAATTACAAAGACTATGTCGTGCAGGATTTATGGCCGCCCTGGTGAGAGTTATTCCAGCTGGCTTCGAGCGTCCTCGCAAAGACTGCGGAGGGATGAGCACATAGTTGGTTCCACTACGCTCTATGAATCACTCTTTAGCAAGACAGGGTCAGTTGACCATCTCGGGGTCAATTCGAAGGAGCTCAAGTGCCGTGGATTGTTTACACCGAGCAGTGGCACAGATTGCACAAAAGATAGTAGTCATAGCGACCACAAGAACAAGCAGCCTCCACCACCACCTAGAGAGGTTATTGAAGAAACGGGAGGTCGATAGAGAGCACGTAAGCTTCGCGCCAAGCCATAAGGACGGCAGCAGATCCGTATGCACTCGTTATGGTTTCGACCGAGTAAACAAGGTTTACTGAGCGGGTCGCATCGAATGAGCAAAGAGTCTTGTTTTCTAGTTGATGGAAAATAGCATAAGGATTGTGGGATGCCGTAGAGAGGAGGTATCCTAATGGAATAACATGGGACCAATTTCAACAAGAGTTCACTCGATGCTTCTTTCCTCATAGTCACAAGGATTAAAATTGAGGAGTTCTTCAAATTAGAACAGAAGAACATGTCAAGGTTTAATACGAAGAGGTTCTCGAACTAGTTGGGATTTGCCCATATATTCAAATTACTTAGCTCAAGGGCAAAAGGTTTTTATCGACTACAAGACAGATCGTGTGAGTGCATTTATCAAAGGGGTTCCTCGAATAGATTCGGGGACTTAGTAGAGGCTTCGCTCCGAGAGCTGAAAGAAAGTACTTACAACCATGCATCGAGTGACAGAGGGCAGAGTAAAAAGGAGTGCACCACACTTCCCAACAAAGCCAGACAAAGACAACAGAAAGAGGAACAAGGACAAAGGTTATAGAGGCCGAGGTGCGTCAGAGCTATCTCTAGTCGTGGATCAAGTGAGGCCTCAAATATAGCAAAGGGCACCTTAATATTCCTCCCGTTTTGTCATATGTGTCGGCGACACCATGGGAGCGCAGGGAGATTCGCATGGTAAGCTTCCATCGTGGCCGTGAAGGCCATTTCATTAGGAGTGCCTCACCGACAGTGAAAACACGTGAGCGCCCAGCTACCCAAGACAGATAAGCACACAAAAGTCGCTCTGGGAGAGGTTTCCAGCAGTAGGGCCAAGATACCGGCAGTAGAGGTGGTCGGCAGGCAGAGGCGGGCAGTCCCAGTGGATACGTACGCAGCCCCGCACTCGTGCCGCAGGCATATGCCGCGGACTCGCAAGATGCGATGCACCCGCATGTGGTCACCGGTATTATTTCTATCCTCGGGATCATGATGCATTTACATTAGTGGACCCAGGAGCCACATTCATTCACAGATCCAGCCTTTCTTAGATCGCTTCCAGATAGACCCAAAATGCATTAGGTCGATGAGAGTGTCCCTTCCACTGAGATCCATCAAGGCATTTGTAGTCGAGAGATAGTAGGGTTCTGATTGAGGGACAAGAGTTCCCAAATGGATTCAGCTTTAGATATTTAGGACTTTACGTGGTTCTCAGATGGATTGGTCATTCGCCATAGAGCCACATTGGGATTGTTATAAAAGGAAGTAAAGTTGCATAGGCCAGGGAAATTGGAGGTTAAGTTCAATGGAATATGTAGAGAGTTATCTTCCGCATGACTGCCATGACAACAAGCAGTAGAATGTCACAGAAGGGTTGCCGTATATCTAGCCTTATGCAGGAAACAGAAAGGAGGGGACTCGTGGATGAGATTCCAATTGTTAGAGAGTTCTGGGATGTATTCCTGATGATACTGCAGTGATTACCTCCTTAAAGTAGAGATGGAGTTCACCATTGATTTGATCCTGTGGACTCGAGCCCATTTCCATTCCCTCCCATAGATGGCTCTCAGAGAGTCGAGGAGCTTAAGGCTCAGCTGGAAGAATTGTTAAGTAAGGATTTATTAGACTCCGAGCATATCCCCATGAGCTCCAGCTTCTTCATGAAAAGAAAGATGGGAGTTTGCGGTTGTGTATAGATTACAAAGTAAACAACAGTTACCATCCGCAATCAAAATCCACTCCCTAGATCGATGAGTTATTTGATCAACCTGTGGGTCCCAAGTACTCCAAGATAGATTTGAGGTTGGGATCATCAATTGAGGGTACAGGAGGGTGATGTTCCTAAGACTACATTCGTGACACGCCGCGGGACATTATGAGTTTCTCGGTGACGCCGCTTTGGCTCGACTAATGCTCCAAGAAATAAGCATGGATTTGATGAATCGGTATTCCAAACCCGTATTTGGATAGGCTGTCATAGTTTTTATTGATGATATCTCAGTGTATTCCAGTAGTTCGGGAGGAACATTCGTAACACCCGAGGATTGTAGCTGCACTTCTAAGGAAAGACAGCTATATGCCAAGTTGGAGCAAGTGTCGGCTTGCTCGACAAGGTGGCATTCCTAGGTCATGTGGATTTCAAATGGAGTAGGGTGAGTGTGGATCCCTTAAAATAGAAGCAAAGGTAAATTGAAACCACCAAAGAATGTGTCAGAGGTCGAGCCTTCGGTTTAAAGGTGGTACTATAGGAAGTTTGTTGAGGGGTTCTCCAGATAGCAAACTTCACCGACTAAGCCGACAAGGAAAGATGTCAAGCATGATTTGCGGATGCCCGCCGCCAGAGTTTCGAGGAGTTTAAGGGTAGATTGACTTCAACCTTGGGGCTCTAGCTGGCCTCAATGGGAGATGGGCTCAGGGTTTGCCAGCATGATGCTTCCCCAAGAAGGCCTTGTCAGAGCCTTTTGATGCACGATAGGTGATTGCATATGCCTCTAGACAAATAAGAAGCATGAGGAGAATTACCCTACACATGACTTAGAGTCAGTACAGCAGTGTTTGCTCCAAGATACGGAGACATTACTTATATGGTGTTCCTTGCGTGATCTTTACAGATCATAAAAGTCTTCAATATATTTTCACCCAAAAAAGAGTTAAACCCGAGACAAAGAAGATGGCTTGAGGTCGGGATTAAAGACTACGACCGTACCTATCGAGCACCATCCAGTGGAAAGCTAATGTCGCAAAGGTGATGCCTTTGAGGTAGCGATCAGAGAGTTCTTTGTCTCACATGAGATCAAAGTTATCTCGCCACTATTGATGGATCTCGATAGCTTTAGGGGTGATATTGGAGATTGAGGATTCGGGAGCCTTGTTACCATTATTTCATATGTTAGACTCTTAGTGGATCAGATTCTGTTGTGGCAAATACAGATCCATGTATGATTAAGCTTAATAAGAGATAGAAAAGGAAAGAAAGCAGAGTTTCAAATTAGAGATGATGGCATGATAAAGGAAAGGGCAAGAGAATGTGTGTGCCAGAGTATGGCGAACTGAAAAGAGACATTATGGAAGAAGCACATCCATCTGCGTATGCTATGCATCCAGGTAGTACCAAGATGTACAGGACTTTGAAAGAACATTACTGGTGGAATGGGATGAAGAAAGAGGTCACAAGTTTCGTTTCTAGGTGCCTAACTCGCCAATGTGTGAAGGCAGAGCATCGAGGCCCAAGGAAGATACCATTCCTATTCCAAAGGTGGAAATGGGAAAAGATTACTTGGATTGTTACAGTCTTCACATGAGACTCGAGGCAAATATGATGCAATATGGGTGATAGTAGATCGATTAACAAAGTCTCGCTCATTTCCTACCAAGCACGTTGAGGATTCTTTAGAAAAGCTGGCCCAATCTGGTATGTGGACTAGATAGTGAGACTCTGCGAAGGTCTCCAGCCATAGTTTCAGATCGAGACCCCAGTTCAAGCATCCGTGTTCGCCTAGTCAAGAAACAAATGTTAGATACTCGCTCTACACTTTAGCACAAAGATTTCATCCTCGACGGATACACAGAGAGGACTATCTGTGATAAGCTGTATGATATGTCGAGAGCTTGCGTGATGGAATTTAAAGGAAGCTGGGATACTCACTGCACTACGAGTTTGCCTACAACAACGGCTATCAAGCCAAGAGATAGAAATGGCTCCATCTGGAGGCAATCGCATGGGCAGAAATGTGTGACTCCGCATACCGACGAGGTTGGTGAGAGAAGACTCAAGAGTCCCGACCAGTACAGATCACTGTAGAAAGTGAAAGTTCGTGATAACTCAAGATAACAAGCAGATGCATTTAAAAGCTATGCGGACAACCGTCGTAGAGACTTCGCAGCTGGTATAAAGACCAAGTCTTTTAAAGATTTCACCTTGGAAAGGTGTGTTGAGATTGGGAAACGAGGGAAGCTTAGTCCGAGATATATAGGACCTTATGAGATTATGAGCAAAGTGGGACCAGTAGCTTATAGGTTGAAGTTACCCCCAGAGTTATCAAGGATTCATGACACATTCCATGTGTTGATGTTAAGGAAGTACATCCCAGATCCTTCACATGTGCTGAGAGAGCAACCAGTGCAGCTAAAGGAGAATATGACTTATGAGGAGATAATTGCGTGCATTGTAGATCAAACGCAAGGAACAAAAGTTGAGAAGCAAAGTGATTCCATTTGGGCTAAAGTCTTACTAAGAACATGAGTAAGGAGGTACTACTGGGAGCCGTAGAGGCTCGTATGCGCTGGTCAAAGATCTTCAATTATTTTCTCGATTGGAGGCCTTTCTTCCTTTTGAGTTAGTTTGTTCATTTCGAGGACGAAATGTTCTAAGGAGGGAGGATTTGTAACACCCCGTCCCGAGAGA
Organism: Tetrastigma voinierianum; assembly: GCA_016808115.1. Taxonomy (NCBI): domain Eukaryota; kingdom Viridiplantae; phylum Streptophyta; class Magnoliopsida; order Vitales; family Vitaceae; genus Tetrastigma; species Tetrastigma voinierianum. The sequence continues at coordinate 41,679 of JAEQBH010006058.1, read as the reverse complement.
GTGTACAGTACATGATACTGTAGGGGTGTATAAGAGTACCAAGTGTCACATCAGAAAAGATTGAGATGAAATTAGAAATTATAAATTTTGGAACCCGAATTTGGTGCTTAAACAAGGGTACAATTGTCATTTAGCAAAAAAGGATATGTAAGGCATAATTGCTAGAGATGGGCCATAGTAGGAATTTCAAAAGTTGGATTTGCAATATGGAAAGTCATGCGGGAGTGATAATTAATTCAAGCTTAAATAAGAAATTAATAATAATAAATTACCGTATCAATTCAGTGAAGTCTCGAAAATTCTCTAGATCTCGGATGACGAACTGGGACCGGCGCCATAAGTCTGCCTCATGAATCTGAGCGATCTAGAAAAGTTTCGCTTGACCACACGTCAATATTTTACGAATTTCTGCGCGACGAAGCTTAGAGCTGAAACTCAAAACGATTTAAAAATCTCGAAAATCGCAAAGATATAAAGAATATTCATTTAGATAAATAAAATCAAAACCTGACAAAATAAATCGCTTTGGTTGAACGGATCGAGAAATGAAGAAAAAGGGACATGTGGGTCCCACTTAAAGAAAAATAAAAAGATAAAAATCAAACCTCAAATGACGGACGGGAGAGAGAGCGTCGAGATGCAGAGAGAGTTTTTGATTTTTTTTTAGTTTTTATTTTTCAAATCTTCTTTCTCAGATCTACGAAAATTTGACCGTCGGATTTCGTCGGGATAAATATGAAAAGTCGGGCTTACGCTTACTTGCGCTACGCGCAGCATCAAAACACAGGATTTCACCGAAAATTGTAAATATTAAAAACCCAAATTTTTGGGCTTTTTCTCAGATCTACGCCATTCTAGTGGTCTCCAGATTCTTCGACTAAAAGAGAGAAAGCTTACCTCTACGCGACGAGCCACGCTGACACCAAAATCTTAGCTTTTCATTAAACTCGGCTATGCGGAATTTTCCTACTTGTATTATTTCGAGCCTAGCGCAGAGTATACTTACTGAATATTCTAGAGGTTATAAATTCACCCCAAAATTTTTAGTCGAAGTTTAGAAATTTTTGGTGAAATTTAGGAAATTTTGGGACTATTTTCTGACAAAATCCGCCAATTTCGATCGCTTTTCGACGCTTTGCTAAAATTTTGTGATTTTATTCAAACAAATCGCGGACATAATTTTCGTAAATGTTTTCTGTTTTTATCATGTTCCTTAACAGAATCAAGTCATATGCCCGTGAAACGACATTTCGTACCTACATATTTTCAAATTTTAATCAGAAGCACCGCGTGCAACTGTTTGGTTGTGTCGACGTGTGTGATCTAATACATCGAAAGTGTGTAGGCTAAAAGCAAAGGTGGGAAAGTCAGAACCCGTGCTCAAGTTTAAGAAGAAAGAAAAAGGAAATATTTAAACTCATTTTCCAAATACTAGTGTATTATTATTATTATTATAAACTGTTTTGCACTGGTATTTCATGGTTTTGAGTACAAACCATCTTTCAAGCAAACAAGTAAGTAAATGGTTTGTGAATAATTAAACCATTTTTCATAGCAAAGAAATGGTTTGAGTTAAACCATTTTTGAAAAGTGGGCAATGGTTTCTAAATTATAAACCATCTTTCTGCTAAAGCAAGTGGCAATGGCTTTGAATAATTAAACCATTTTTCAAGCAAGCAAGCAAATGGTTTTAAATTGTAAACCATTTTTCAAAGAGCAAGCAAGCAAGTTGCTGCTAAAGAATACAGAAAAATAGCCTTCCCTAGTTCTAAGGAAAACCTATTTATAGGTTACGCACGCACTAGTGGTGTTAGGATCTTATACATGCATTTTAGTCTTTGCCTCACAAACTTAGACATACATCATGCATTTCTAGTTGAGACCATGCACGAATGCGAGTACATATGCTATGAGCTCTAACTAAATTACGGTGATGGCGACCTGTGTCAATTCCACCATATTCAATTCTAAAAAGGTGACGCGAATCTCGTGTCCTTCCACCTGCACTGCCGCCTGTGCTTCCGGTTCACTCAGTATAGTAAGCAAAATAGGCCCCAGTTGGTTGGATGTTTTATAAGCATAATATACAGCTTTGAAAAATCAACCATCGTCTCCTCGGGTCGCCCGCGCCTCAGTATTAAAGAAAACTGGCTGCCTGCGCCCCGCTTTCTTATTTTCAAAGAATGCATGAGCCCGCACTCCGCTTTTATGAAAAAGTTTTGAGAAACTTTAAAGCAAAGGTTTGTGAAATGTTTTAAGAAACTTTTCAAACAAGATAAAGAAAGCAAGCAAAGAAATTTGAGAAGTTTTATAAACTTCTAGTTAGCAAACAATAAGAGTTTTATAAGCTTTTTAAAGAAAGAAAGCAAAGAAGAAGTGTTAAAGTTTTAAACTTTTAAAAGAAGTACAAAAGCAAGTAAGCAAAGAAAAGTTTTAGAAACTTGAAAAGCAAAGAAAAGCTTTTAAAATAATCAGAAAAGAGTTTTACATTTTTTGAGATGTTTTCCGTAAAAGCAAAACGTTTATAAAAGATACACTCACCGAGCTCGTTTAGCCTATTATTTTCCATTTTAAAAACTATTTTCCAGTACAAGTACGCAAGACGCCGGAGCATGGCTGTTTGTCCTGACATTGTACAAGTGCTGTTAGTAAGAATATTTTGTAAGAACATACTTTGAATTTGTATATGGAACATATGTATGTACATAGTTTATATGATGGGAATGTGTTGGTATGCTGGTTGCCATATTTTGGATATAGTGTAAATTGGATGTATACAGGATTTGGGACATGTCCTATATGCAAACAAGAGGTTTCAAATTTTATAAAATCATAAGTTTAGAATAGAAAATTTTATAGAGGTTTTAGCAAGCAACATCGCTTCGCTTCACAGGAGTTTCTAGTCGCTAGAGGTAACTACTGGGATTGCGGAGGTCCAAGACGCCCGCCATCGGAAGGGGGGTGGGGGTGTGCCACCTCAACACTAGATTTTGCATCGTACCTAAGGTTGTCCCCTTGGTGTTTAAAATAAAACATTTACTTCCAAACACTTTGAAATAGCTTTTGTTAGGTTTCTTATTTTTCCAAAGTTCATATGAAGTTTTGTCCAAAGAAGGCCTTATCAAAACTCTATTCAATATATAACATGAAGCATTGACCGCTTCGACCCAAAAAAATGTTGGTAAATTGTTTTCATGAAGCATGGTTCTTGTTATTTCTTGCAATGTTCTATTTTTCCTTTCAACAACCCCATTTTGTTGGGGAGTTCTAGGAGCTGAAAAATTATATTCAATTCCATGCTCATCGCAAAAGCTTTCAAAATCAACATTTTCAAATTCCCTTCCATGATCACTTCTTATACAAGAGATGGTAAAACCTTTCTCATTTTGAATTTTTTCGATAAAGCTTTGAAATTCATGGAATGCATCATGTTTGTGAGCTAAGAACAAGGCCCATGTATATCTAGAGAAGTTATCCACAATCACAATTGCATATGATTTACCTCCAAGACTAGTAGTCCTTGAGGGTCTAAACAAATCCATGTGAAGAAACTCTAAAGGTCTTGATGTAGAAATTAAAATTTTATTTTTAAAAGATGTTTTATTTGCTTTCTCCCATTCGCATGTTTCCTCACAAATTTTATCTTTTTCAAAAGAGAATTTGGGAAAGCCTCTAACGAGTGCACTTTTGTTGAGTTGTGTAATGAGATTCATGTTCACATGTCCCAATCTCCTATGCCACAACCAACTCTCATCATGCATGATAGAAAAACATCTATCATGGCCTTCATATTTTGATATATCAATTGTATAAACATTTTCATTTTTATGGCCCATGAAGATGATTTTATCGTTTTGAGAGTCCTTGACGATGCAATGAGAAGATTCCAAAATCACTTTAAAACCTTTGTCACAAAGTTGACTAATGCTCAAAAGGTTATGTTTCAAACCATCAACAAGCAAAACATTTTCAATAAGAGATGAAAGTCATACCTATAAAGCTCCTCATTCATGATTCTACCTTTTATCTCCAAAGCTACGCACTCTCCTTTTGTATTCTGTGAGCGAATGCAAACTTTGACTCATCTCCTGTCATTTGCCTTGAGCAACCACTATCTAAGAACAATTTTTCCTTCATTGATCCCTACAAGAGAAAATCAAGAAGGTTTAGGTATCCAAATCTTTTTGGGTCCTTGGTGGTTAATTACCTTTGATTTTTCAACCAAAATCTTTTTTTACTAAGAGATTGAGGCCTTTTGGGATCCATTTCTAAAAGGACAAGTACTACTTATGTGTCCTCCTATACCACAAAAATTGCAAATGGTTGGAGGGACTTTCATCAGGATTTTGACAAAATAGTTTTTAAATATTTTTCATTCTTGAACATTTATATCCTAGCCCTCTTTTATCAAAAACATATTTTTAGCTAGTTAAGATCATGTTAAAAGCTTTTTGTCCACATGAGAATTTTGAAAGGGAGGAGACTAACCATTCGTTCTTTTTAAGTAGCTTCTCATTTTCCTTCTTAAGAGAAATTTTGAAGCTTCAATTTTTGAAAAATTTTCTTTTATTTTATCAAGTTCTTTTTGAAGCTCAAAAACCTTTTTCTTAAGTAAGGTGTTTTTTTCATCAAGCTTGTAGATGGCTTTAAACAAATCATCATATTCAAATATAAATTCATCATCTTCATCAAGGTTAGAATTTATCTCATCTTTGTCTTCAAAATCCATGAAGCACATGTTGACAACTTCATTCTTGTTTTCATCATTAGATGAGTCTTCATTTTGACTCCATGTTGCCATCATAGCTCTTCTCTTTTCTCTCTTGACTTTATAGAGAAGACAATAATATTTTACATGTGCCAATTTTTTGCACTTGTAGCAAATCACTTCTTTTGCCCCTTCTCTATTTTCTTTGACTTCTTTTGAAGAACCTTCCTTCTTGTAGTTACTTCTTTTATTGTAGGTCTTTCCACCATATTTATTATTCATTATTAGTTTTTGCACTCTCTTTGTGATGAGGGCAATATCATATTCCATGTTGTTTATTTTTGTTTCATCAACAACTTTCTCTTGAGCTTTAGTGCACAAGCTTGCCTTTGTCCTTGCATTTCCTTTTTCTTGTCTCAAGCTTCATTTCATAGGTCATGACCCTATGTTGCCCTTCTCAAGAGAGCCTCAAATTCTTTGCTTCATCAATAGCTTCCGTTTTTTAGTTCCATTTATGAGGTAAGCATCTTAGAATTTTAGATACCTTGTCTTGTTCACTCACCCTTTTTCCCAAGCCTTCAAGACCATTTATAATGTCTGTAAACCTAGTAAACATCTCAGCAATATATTCATTAAGTTTCATTTTGAACATTTCATGATCATTTTCAAAAATTATAACTTTAGAATCCCTAACTTGGTTAGTTCCTTCATGGGTAACTTACAGTATTCTCCAAACCTCCTTAGCCGTTTTGCATTGACTAATTCTATTATATTAATTTCTATCCATAACACATACAAGAATATAAATAGCTCTAGAATTTAATTGAAAATTTCTATTTTCTTCTTCACTATATTCATTAAGAGTTTTTAGGATTTTACATCCATCAACATCTTTTGTAGGGAAAGTATAACCATATAAGATTGTTTTCCACACTTCCAAATCAAGGGATTCTAAATACCAAGTCATCTTGTGTTTCCAAAATTGATAATCGGACTCGACAAAGAAGGGTGGTTTATTTATTGGAAAACTTTCGGCTTAAAAAAAACTTGTGCTAGTTTTGGTGCTAGTGCTAGTCATTTTCCTTTGAGACGACTAAGTTTTGAAAAATAAGAGGTCTTGCTCTGATACCAATTGAAAGTTCACTATGACTTAGCAACCCAACAAAGAGGTGGGGTGAATTGGTTTTCTCAAAAACTTTTCAATTAATAACAATAAATAAAAATTAAGGATAGAGAAAATAAAACCTGAATTTATAGTGGTTCGGCACACCCTTGCCTACGTCCACTTCTCTTCAGCCTTCAACTGGTGAGGGTTCCACTAGTGCAAGCTCCTAACTCGAGCTTTTTCTTTACACTTGACAGTGGTTCCAATGGGTTCTGCCATACACACTTGAAGCTTTCATTTAAGTACAAAAGACACTCTCGTGCTCTCAATATAGATCAAATACAACTCAAACTGATATCACAAAAGCGACTCTAGAGTATGCAAATTAGATGGATGCACCAAGAATTCAATAAGAGAATTGATTGACAAGAAGAAATATGATTGAGAGAATAAAGTGTCCAACCTCTATGATCTTCCATAATTTATTTATAGAGGAGAACTCGAGGCATTTGGGTTTCAAACCGATCGATCGCTTATAATAGCCATTTATAGTCATGAAACTCCGATCGCAGTGAACCGCCAACGGTTCAATCCAACCGGTCTGATCGTTTCTTTTTTGGATTTTTGGATGAGCTTATCGCATCCAACCGATCGAAGTCTCACACCTCATCCGATTCCCAACCGGTCGACGTTTACCGCTCCAAATCAAGTTACCGGATCCAATCGGCTGAGTTTCACCACTTCTTCCGGCTCCAACCGACGACCATTTCACCGGACGACACCAACAGTCGACCGGCCAGGTTCGCTCAACCTGGCTTGCCTTTTAAATGTTCAATTTGACGTGTTTTTTATTTCAAACAATTCTAAACCTTAGATAAACATTAAAGTTCATTTTAGGATTATCAAGCCTAAGGTTTTATGCTCATTCTCAAGTTTTCAAAAGATATGCAATTTTTGTTTTGAAAACCGAGTTTATGAGTGAATGCATGGAAATGATGATAAACTCTAAAGTGCACTACTGCAATCATCTTACGTAGATTCCTAAGTTTGCAAGGTCTTCATGGTATGCTTGAACTGAATCTTTGCCATCTTTTGAGCTTGGATTCTTGATTCAAATCTTGGATAAATGATATAGTCTTTAAGTTCATTATCACTTGTAATATGTCACTTATCTCAAATAAACCATTAGCAACTTAATACCTTGATTTATCATCAAAACCTCAATTCGAGGTACCCTTGGGCCAACACAAACACTACAATAAGACAATGAAAACCAAAGGCTGCAATAAGACAATGACCACACGAAAAAACGAGATAAAACCTAAATCTTTGTGGAATAATCACTTTATTGAGCAAAAAAATGAAAAATGCAGAGGGGTGGTTTTAAGTCAAGAATGACAAAAAAAAATCACCTTTCTTATTCGAGGAATAGGGTTTAGAAAAGAACAATATGAGAGAAAAAAAGTGGATTCACATGTTATTCAACATTATATACAAATATAATAAAATTATTTTAATGACCTTTAATTAGATAAAAAGATGATATTACTATGTGTTTGTTACCATAAAAAAAATTCATAAAACTGACGTCTACATAATTGAGATAAAAATAAAATAAAATAAATTCTAAAAAGTGAATACGACATTTAAAAACACAACTTTTAATTATCTTATATTACTTTTACTTATTTTCTAAGTATTATTTGGAAGAAAAAATTAATTATATACGAATAATTAAAACTATAACATTAGATATTAAAATATATTTTTAGAATAATTAAAACATTTATTTATATCTTAATTTTATAGTAGTCAATTTTATCAATTTTCACTATAATAAATAGATAATAAAAAACATAATGAAGAAATATTGTTGTTTAATTGCATTTAAGGTCATTTAAGTAATTTCATTATTTTCATATGAGTGCTAAGACACCAAAATATAAAATATCTAAAAGTTGAAACACCATTTATGCAATTGATAATTGAATGAAAAATAATTTATCAACAATAATTTAAATTGAAAAATAACACATCAAAATTATAACTTTACAAAACTTTTATATTATATATATATATATATATATATATATATATATATATATATATATATTTTTTTTTTTTTTTTTTTTGAAAAGATAATTTCATTTATTCCAATTAGCAATACATAGATAGAAACATATAATCAAAACCGTTAAAAACCATAAATGATGAAATAGCTTTCAGGTTAATAACATAATGAAACGATTCAAAATCTATACATTTTCAGAATAGCCTACACATTCATATTACTATCAGTGACTGTATCATCTTTCAATTTCGCCAAAGATATCGACGATCATTGATTTAATTTTTTTGTCTTTAATCCTATATACTTTTGGCCGTTCTCAACTTTCTAACACAAATAAACGCCGACAAAAACTAAACCAATACATCGGCATTCCACACAACCACCGCTATAAGACACAACCAAACACATAAAGATGCATTTATAATCACATGTGTACCAAAGCGACGATTAAATTACGAAAAAAACATATAAAAACCTAAATATATTTGAAATAACCACTTTATTAAGAAAAAAAAAATGAAAAATAGGTGTAGAGGGGTGATTTATGGCCAATAATGAAAAAAAATCACCCCTCATTGTTTTAAAAAAAGATACTAATAAAGGAAAAAGTTGAGAGAAAGAGAGAAGAAAGCGAGATTAGGGTTTAGAAAGACTATGAGATTTGACCGATACAAATTTTTATGCTATTAGTTATTGGAAATTTTCTTTATTTCAATTTTTTTTGTATTTTCTCTTGAAAAACTTTAGTTGTTTAAAACAAATATCTTTCTTGACATTAGAATGCAAGCACACATAAAAAATAAAAAAATAAAACAAATTCATAAGATGCAAACACAATCATTCTATGAGCTTTATATTCCATAAAAATAAAAAATAAAAAAAAACTTTTTATTTTCACTGATACGGTTATATTAATTTATTATGTCAACTTTTGTTACACATAACATGAAAACCTTCAAAAACAAGTGGTAAAACTACATAAATGTCATATATATATATATATATATATATATATATATATATATATATATATATATATATATTATGTTTGTGTTAATGTAAAGAAATTATGTATATTATGTTTTTTCAAACTTATATTTAAATTGAAACTTCCCCTTAGCCCATGCAACACTAGAAGGATGCGAGTTCGAACAGAGACTATTACAACTAGTGGGACAATATTAGTTTATTATAATCAAATTCTGAAATTGACTTGAAATACTACAGTAAATAACGTGAACCATTTTTTTAGCATTATTTGATATTACATCGAGATGAAAGTTAATTAATTATCAATGAATTATTCTTTTTGACCGAATTAATTTTTTTTTATATTCATAGCTTACTATCATTGCATCTCCAACCCATAGTCTCAATCCACTAATAATGTCCTATATCTTAAATTAAACTAAAGAAATTAATGTTAGAGGGGCACATGCCCCTTATAAGGGAAGCACATGTTTAACCTCAAATCATGTTTTGTCATTAATTTTATATTTGAATGTAATTGTAACAGTAGCTTAATTTTAGTCTTACCGTTGACCAACTTTATGTAATTGTAACAGTAGCTTAATTTTAGCCTTATCATTAACATGTTTACTTAGTCTAGGACTCTCAATCACTCGTATATATTTAGAACTTCTATCAATGAAAGGTATCAAAATCCATATTTTACATGGTATCAGCCATTGCATCTCTAACGAGTCACCGATCCAAGTCCCTGCCATGTCTTCCTCCTCCGATGAAAATCCAAACTTTAATCTCCACACCCAACCTCCTTCCGAAGCAAATAAATCACTCATTGCACTCAACATCACTGCCCAAATCAATGAAAAGTTAACTCCCACCACCTTTCCTTAATGGCGTGCTCAATTCGAAGCACTCTCATTGGTTACAATTTACTTCCGACTATTCAAGGCACCCTTCGCGTCCCTCTTCGTCGGGTAACGGGCCCCATGAGTCACGCGCAGACCCACTCGGGGTTCGCTTAGACAAACTTATCCTAAGTGCTATTTTAGCATCTACATCTCCTCCATCACCCCACTTATCAAGCATAACACGCACCTCTCATGACGCTTGACAAAGCTAAAAAATTTATATGCTAGCCGATCCCAAACTCGAGCTATGCAGTTAAAGGAGGAACTCACCTTAATCCAGCGTGGAACTCGGTCAATCACATAATACCTCCATGCTGTGAAGGCCTTGGCTGATGAAATAGCCATTATTGATCATCCAATTTCGATTACTCCACCTAACTCTTTATGTATCAATGGCTTAGGGTCCGCATTTTTGAGAGATCGCAGCCACTTATTCGAGCCCTGCAGAATCGCCATTGGCCTGGGAGGAGTCAGACGAATCTTCCGGTCGGGACATGATGCATATCCGAGGCGCTTTGAAGCCGCAACACGCGAACCGGGTCGCTTCGCCAACTTCATGAAGACGGCGATTTCGCACCAACGTGATGGTCGCCGCTCCAATAACATCTCCGAGGCCCACTATTCCAATCGACATTACGTACCCCAAATGCCAACTCTTTGACTGGGCCTGGGGCCACATTGCCAAGTCCCGTCCTCAATTCCACCTCGTATCGTTTCAATAAATGGCGCTACCTATCTTAATGGAAGGGATAAAAATTGGTTACTTGATTCGGCTGCTTCTCATAATATCACGGGTGATCTTTCCATTTATCTATTCATTCCGAATATGATGGAATCGACGGCGTAATTTCGATGATGGCTTAGCCTGCGCCCCACATATTGGTTCTTTGCCAGACTCTCCTCACCGAACTTTTACATTGGCGCGATACTCTTTCAGGTTCCAAACCTTTGCAAAATTTAATTTCCGTTCATCATCTCACAAAACAAAATAATGTCTTTGTTGAATTTCATCCTTTTTATTTTCTTGTGAAGGATAAGATCTCGGGGGCGATTCTACTAAAAGGAGCATGTAACAATGACATCTACACCTTCCCAGAATCAATAGTAGCATCAAAAAATGTTGCTAATGTGCATGAACGAACTTCTATTGATGGATGGCACAAGCGTTTTGGGCATCCTTCTATTAAAATTGTCCATCATCTTGTTAAAAATTTTTCTCTTCCTATTTCATCGACTTTAAAACTTTGTCTTCATACTATGTCATTCATGTTCTATCAACAAAGCTCATCAACAACTTTCGTGTCAATAGTCTCCAAAGTCACGGGCCACTTGAATCCCATTTTACACTGGATGTGGGTCCCGCGAGAAGTTATCTAGAATCGATGGATCAAGATATTACCCATTTTTGTTGATCATTATACAAAATATATATGGTTTTATCCAATGGTCACTAAATCCTAAGTGTTTCTAAAATTTTTTCCACATTTCAAAACAAGCCATGAAACCCGCTTCAAAATCAATCAAAACACTATACTCACAATGGTGGTGAGTTTATTGTTTAAAATCATATCTCCTACTTCATGGCATAACTCACTACACTATCGCTTCCCACACACCATTAACAAAAATGGTGTCTTTGAAATGTCGCCATCATTATCTCGTTGAAACAGCCTTACACTCCTTCACGATGCCCATCTTGATTTTATCGTCTTATGTCTTTCAAAATGTGCCTTTCCCTACCTCATAAACAGATTGTTCCCATACCTCTTCTTCATGAAAAATCACCTTTGAAGTCCTTGTCAAACACCAAATTATTTGAAATTAAAATTTGGATGCATTTGTTATCCTCTCACACTACCTGTAACTCAAATAAACGCAGCCCCAAATCTAAGCCTCGTCTTTTCTCGGCTATCACCAACTCAAAATGCATGTCTTGAACCTCAAACAAAAATCTCTCTTCTCCCTGCAGACGTGTCGCTTGATGAAACCTAAGATCAATCTAGCCTTCAACACGGTCTTCCATTCCCAACCCGTAAACCTCCGCATCTCCCCCATTTCTTCCTCTCTTTTTCGGTGCCCACCAGTTCGCAGTGCCGTCATCACTGGCGCCCGACGCACCAGCATCATTGCAACCTTTGGAAGGTTCACCTGCCATTGTCGTGGCTTCCTCAGGTACTTTCGAACCTTCTGGTTCTTTACTTCATGATTCCTTGCCCGTTATAAATCACCCCCATCTCATCCGACTCCTCCTTTAGATGATACTAGGACTGCTTCTCCCTTAAATCTTCCATCCCACTCTCCTATTCCTACTCTAGATGTGACGCCCCAACCCGGCACCCGATGTGGGGTGTCGGCGAGGTGTCACACTCGGACCGGACTCTTTAACCTTTCTTTCTCGTAGCCGACACTGCATCAAGTTTCATTCATATGCACAATTTCACAACAAAAATTCTTTACATATATATTATACATACCACCATAGTGGCATTCATTATATTCTCTATACACATATACTTGAGTCTCATTACTTGTATTATTGCAATTTCACTATTACAAAACTATCTATATTCGCCCAATGAAAATCGTAGATCAAGGAATGCTGAGGGCGAAAGTAACTCATCTCCTCGAGACGGCTCACGCCACATGTGGGATGTCATGTCCTTCGCTCCTTTTCTCGTACCTACACGGATTTAAACCCGTAAGCAAACTTTACGCCTTGCAGCTGAAAACATATACATAGACGACCAATAACATTGATCGCCGCAGTTTATTCAAAGCTTCATATGTCTTTCTTTTACTTGTTTTCTAGTCTTTTCATCTTTCGCCTCTATGACTTATTACATTCTATGTACTAATACATATATCATTTCTATCCTCGCACCTATATCATATCTCCTTTCATGTAGTGGCTACACGCCCATGCTATACTATTATTCATTTCTTACATATTGTTTTATCATATTTTCTTATACGATCTTGTATCATTATACTTTATCTCAAGGTTAATTCGACTATAGAATCGCATTTACGATGATTCGGTATGAACCTCACGGTTTGTCATTCAATAAAGAATGCGATTTCACATTTAATCTGTGACATTCACTTCTTGACCATGTAATTGACATTCACGCATGTGACCGAGAGGGAATCTCGTCATGTTTGTCATTCAGTAGCAATGTGATTTCATGTACTTGCATATTTTGTCATGTACTTTCATTTCATCTTATACTGTCATATTGTACTTCCCTATATTTTCATCTTATACTGTTCATATACTATACTTTCCTATGATTTTCATATAATTGCGGTTTTTCATATGTCAGACTTCTTCATATGTTTTGCATATACTTTATCTATCATATACATTTCAGGTCATCATACTTTATTTCAGACTTCAGATAATTGGCTATACGCTTTATGTTTCATGTCTGCATAAACCTTAGAAGTGAATACGGGAAATAACTATATGTACCCAAAGGTACTATCACTGTACGAGACAATGATCTCTATCTATATGTACCCGAAGGTACTATCACTGTACGAGACAATGATCTCTATCTGTATGACCCAAACGGGCCGCTATAATGATCCAAACGATATATTAAGGCCATCGACCCAAACGAGGCCTCGATATCCGTAAACCCGTATGTCGCAAAGAATTATATCCCCATACGCATGCCTATCTACTCTCTACCAGTTCTGCGCATAATCCATGTGTATTTGAGAACAAGACATATCTCATATTCCCCGAATAATTATTGTTATTCGACAATCATATGCGATATTTACAACCATATATTTGTATCTTTTGCATTTTTCATTACCTTTAACTTCAATTTATCAGATTCATAATTCTTTACCATACATGTAACTATTTTCCTATCATTCATAAGAGAGATTTCTCGCATGTGTTGTCTAATCGCATACTTCATAATCTCATGTAGTTTTATCATATATTCATTTCTATATATTCCTATATTCATATTATTCATCTATTCATATCATATCATATATCTATATATATTCTTATTCTTTATTTAATTTATATTCTTCAACATACCCAGATCGCTCGAAATTCAATCCTAAAATTTCCAATATTCGGGGCCTCAAAATATTTGGGACTAAATCACACAAATTTATTCCACTCGAACAACCTATGCCATTGCATGGTTTTTATTCCAAGTAGGAAATTCCAATTTCGTGGAGTTTGACGAAATTCCAAGATTTGGTACCACGCGTGCCGCGATGCCGCTGGATCAACTTTGTCTCGTCCGACCAATTCGATTGTCGTAACGCCAGACCGGTAAACATCAAACTTGCGATTTTCCTAACTTCTTACTTGAATTCACCGAATCCCGCTTTTGTATTCACGCGTAGCCCCCTCGCTATCAGATGAACTTTCGTTTTTGGCTCGACAAATTCCGATGATCAAAACTACGTATATCAAAAAGAGAAGCGAAGAAAATAAAAATAAAAATCTATTCTCTCTCTTATGCTCTCCTCTCTCTTACTGACTACAATTTGCTCCTTTTTATTTTTATACTTTTTTTTCTTTATTTATTTATTTATTTATTTATTTATTATTCTTATTATTATTTGAATACATAGCTCATATTACCTCATTCGGATCCGTTTCTGTCCCGAAAAATTTTATTTATTTTCAGTTCACTTTATTTTAAAGGTACTTAGCTCAAGTCATTTCTTAACTTTCGAGATTCAGAAAATCTCATCCCCTCGTCATCACGACTTATCACCCAAAATCGTAAAATATTCCAAATCGGCCCTTCGCACCCGATGAAACTTTTCGGTCACTAAGATTTCGCTTGCAGATCGAATTTAACGGCGCAGCTGCTTCTATCCGAGATCTAGAGAATTTTTAGGATTTCCTCGAATATTCCAAAGAATTTTACTATTCTTTGCTGCTAAGTTTCTCTTATTTGCATTCTATATCCTTTCTTTTTCTTCGATTTACACATTAATTTTTCTAATTCCTCTCGATATATGCTCTCTTTATATTATGACATTCGGGGTCTTCAAGTGGTGAATTACCACTTACCCTTGATTATAGTACTAATTTCTTGTGTCTCTCGTTTATTTTTTCAAAATCTAATTTAGATTTTATTACACCCTAACATTTCGAAAACTCCACAGGGGTATATTTCGGTGTTACAACTCTCCTCTCTTCAAATTTCTGGCCTCGAAATTTTACACCGAATCTAGTGCCGAGGGCATCAGGCCCTCCGCATGCCTAGCTTATGTTTTTACTCGAACATTTGATACACCTCATCTATTCTTGTACAATAAATCATTTTCTATCTAGTCATTCTATCTCCATTTCTCACTCTTTGTTTTATTTCTAAAACTTGGCATCTATTCTCAAATCACACAAGATCAAACTAAATTCGTGACTTTCTCACCTTTATCACTTTTCGCAAGGTCAATTCCATACTCTCTGTACACCTTATGGCCTAGGAATGATGCTTCCGTTAGCCAAAATCACATTTACTTTACTTTATCATTAACTTTTTCTCTCTCAAAATCTGTAACACTATCCTCAATGCTATTCCTGTTCCTGTGCATTTTTAGAATACACCGAAGTGTCATCTATAAATACTACGACACACTGGTCCAAATAAGGGTGGAATACCTTATTTCCAATCGGATACCAAGTAAAATACCTTTCGATGTAAGAACATCCGATCCTTACCGCTTTCTTATCGCTTCAATCAGAGTCTCGATGTTTTGGGTAACCAATCCATGCCCAAAATTAACTCAAATTCATGGAATGGTAAAGCAAGGAGGTCAACCGAGAATTCCCTATCATGAACCAACATGAGACAATTTTATATGCTCTGTTGACTCTAACACGATGTTCCAGAGGACTAGTGACAAGCATATTATATAGTAATTGCTTTACTGATGACATTCTATCAAACACATGCTCAATATAGACATACGAATGCATAGGACCAAGATCTATCAACGCATACATCTTAATATCATAAAGCGAGAAAATACCCGCTATAACATCGGGAGCATCCTGATCCTCACGAGCCTGCATAGCATAAGCTCGTGCTGGGACTATAGGCACTAGACGATCCACTATCTCTAAAGCACTACCACATCCTCTGTGCTAATTGGACCACCTCGACCCTGAGTCAAAGTTGCGATCGATCTCCCTTGCAGACTTCTATTATCCCCAGACTCTCGGGGACAATTTGCCAGAAAATGTTCAGTGCTTCCACATCTAAAACATCCTCCTGTCAATACTCTGCAAACACCCGAATGCCACTTGTGGCAATGAGGGCATTCCAGACTTTCTCCTTGTCCTGAGGCCATGCCTTTACTATAACTAGGAGCAACATTAGGCCCTTGCCTTCTACCCTTAGTAATCGAATCGTACCGAACCGTGCAATCGAATCAATCTCTGAAGCCACCCTTTTAATTCGAAGAGGAACCACCTTTGAGAATTCCTTCTTCGAGACCTTCGTTACTTGATTCAAGCTTTTCACTCGCAGCATCTGCATCAATCGAGGGAAAATTCATTATCGCCGAAGAGAATTCGCAAGTGCTAAATAGCTCCCGATGCACTCCATGCACTCCATCCAATACCGAGCCATGTCTTCGCGATATGCTTAGCAAGGCTTTATTTGGTTCAAGAGGGACATGTTTCGTAGGTGGAAAAGCCGAGCAACCCTTGTTCCCTGGGTTAACACTTTCATCACCTTCTTCAGATCGATCCATCTATACAACACACAAGCAGACATCCACATCAAAGCCAACACATTTCTATACATGTGATCTTTCTATCTCTTCTATCTTATACTTCATCTATGTTTAGGCAATCTTAAACGCCTAAACCTTTGCTCTGATACCACTATGTGTGACGCCCCAACCCTAAGACCCGAGGGGTGTCAGTTTATGTCACACTGGATCACTCTTTAATAACATTTTCTTTCTCATACCGACACTTCAGACTGGCTTTTCTCATTCATATGCAATAATTTTTGTAATAACAAAATTCTTTACATATACATTATACATACCACCATAGTGGCATCTTATTATATTCTATATACATATACTGAGTCTCATTACTGTGACTATTACAATTTCACTATTACAAAACTATACCTATACCTGTCCAATAAAAATCGTAGATCAAAGGCGGGGTAGAGCACCTGATCTCCGGGTACTACTCACACATGTGGGATGCCATGTCCCTCTTGCCTCTTCTCGTACCTACACGTATTTAAAACATCGTACAGTTTTTACGCTCAAGTGGGAAAACATACATGGACGTAATTGTCAACATTGATCGTCATGTTTATTCCAAATGCTTTCATATGTCTTTTACCCATTTCTACTTTTCTATCTTTCACCCTAAGTGACTTATTACATTCTACGTATTTCATTACATATATCATTTCTTATCATGTACCTATATGTCTCCTTTCATGTATGGGCTACACGCCCATGCTATACTATTCATTTCTTTACATATTGTTTTATCATATATTTTCTTATACGATCTTGTATCATTATATACTTTGCATTTGCATTTCACTCCGACTATGTGAATTGCATTCACGATGTATTCGAGAGGGAACCTCGCCCCGTTTGGCCATTCAATAGCAATGTGATTTCAGATTTAATCTAAGAGGATTCACTTTGACTATAGAATTGACATTCACGACAGATTCGAGAGGGAATCTCGTAATGTTTGTCATTCAATAGCAATGTGATTTCATGTACTTGCATATTTTGTCATATACTTTCATTTCATCTTGTACTGTCATATTGTACTTCCCTACATTTTCATTTTGTACTTTTCGTATAATATACTTTCCTATGATTTTCATATACTGTGCTTTTCATATGCTGTACTTTCATATGCTTTGCATATACTTTATCTGTCATATACATTTCGTGTCATTGATACTTTATTTCAGACTTGTATACTATTATATAGTTTTATGTTTCATGCTCGCATAAACCTTAGAAGTGGATACTGAAATAACTGTATGTACCAGGTTACTATCATCGTACGAGATGCTGATCTCTATCGATGTACCCGAAGGTACTAATAACGACGGTACAATGATCTCTATTTGTATGACCTAAACGGGCACGCTTATAATGATCCAAACAGGATCTTATGTCATCGACTCCAAACGGACTCGAGATTGTAACCTGTATAGTCGCAAAGAACTATATCCCTATACGCATGCCTATCTATCCCTCTACCAGTTCTGCGATAATCCATACGTATTTTATGCTCAAGAATATCTCATATTCCCAAATACAATTGTTATTCTAATCATATGCAATATTTAAGTAACCATATATTTGTATCTTTGCATTTTTCATATATCTTTTAACTTCAATTTACTGTATTCATAATCTTTACCATATGTAACTATTTTCCTATCATTTGTGCATTTCTAGCATGTGTCTGCCTAATCGTATACTCTTCATAATCTCATGTAGTTCTATCATATTCATTTCATATATTCCTATATTCATATTCATCTATTCATATCATATCATATATTCATATATATTCTTATTCTTTATCTAATTTATATCCTCTAACATGTACCCTGACGCCTCCGAAATCCAAATTCCAAAAAATTTCCAATATTCAGTCTCAAAATCTTGGGACTAAATCACACGGCCTATTCCATCCCCGAAAACGACCTATGCCATTACATGGCTTTTATTCCAAGTAGGGAAAATTCCTTACCTCGTGGAGTTTGACGAAACTCCAAGATTTTGGTACTCACTGCCAGAAATACAAGTAAGGCATCAACTTTTGCCTCTCGTCCGACCAATTCTAATCATTAACGCCGTAGATCCGAGAAAATAAACTTAGATTTTCCGAACTTTACTTGAATTCCCTACAAAATCCCATGTTTTATATTCTACGCTGTAGCCCTCATCGAATAGATGAACTTTCGTTTTTGGCCCGACAAATTCCGATAATCGAAACTACGATATCAAGAGAAGTTTCTGAGAAAATAAAATAAAATCTATTCTCTCTTACGCCTCCCTCACCGACTGGCCCCTGCTCTTTTTTATTTTTATCCTTTATTTATTTATTTATTATTATTCTTATTATTACTTGAATACGAGTTTATATTACCTCATTCGATCCGTCTCGTCCTTAAAATTTATTTATTTTCGCTCACTTATTTTAAAGGTATTTCACTTCAAGTCATTTCGACTCTAAATTTTCAGAAAACTCATCCCGTTTCATCACAACTTATCACCTAGGAAAATCGTAAAATATTCCGAATCGTCTCCGTGACTGATGAAACTTTCCTCGCTACTAGATTTCGCGAGACGAATTAACGCGGCACAAAATTGCTTCATTAGGTCTGAGATCTGTAGACTTTCTGCGCTCCCCGAGCCATTCCAATGCTTTTACTATTCTCGCTTTTAAGTTTCTCTTATTTCAGATTCTAAATCCTTTTCTTCTTCTATTTACATTAATTTTTTAATTCAGTCTTAGATATATGCTCTTCTTTTATATTATGACATTTAATTCAAGTGGTGAATTACCACTTTACCCTTGATTTTAGTACTAATTCCAGGTCTCTTGTTTTATTTTTTCAAAAATTCAATTTAGCTTTTATTACACCCTAACATGTCCGAAAACTGCTAGGGTATATTTCGGGGTGTTACACTAGATACCCATCTCGGTCCAAATTTTTCTCCTCCATCTTCGGATTTCACAAACCCTCCCCAAACCGATACTCCTCCCCAAAGCACTCATAACATGACCACAAGATCAATGAACTAAATCTTCAAACCCAAATAGATCTACATGTTGTCCAAACATCCTCTTCCCCAAACCATCGAGCTGCCATTTCAACCACTGGAGGTGAGGCCATGTCCATCGAGCCTATCAAGCCGACTAAACATGGACTTGGACCTAGTTTTACCAATTCCTTAAACTGTACAACTCATGGGCCGTAAGTGGGTCTTCTCCGAGTAAAAAGGCAAGGCTCGATGGATCCGCGGGATGTATTCAAAGCCCGTCTAGTTGCTAAGGGCTGCGATCAACGCCCGGTATTGATTACAAAGAAACCTTTAGCCCCGTGATCAAACCAAGAACTATTAGAATCAGATATCTATCATTGGCCATGAAAGGGTGATTTGAGGCAAATGGATGTCAACAATGCCTTTCTAAATGGTGCATTAACCGAGATCATGATGGCATAACCCTGTGGTTCAAGACTTGTCCAAACCTAACTATATTTGTGTTGTGCTACGATGAAGAGCTTAAACAAGCTCCGCGGCTTGTACACAAAGACTCAAAATGTCATTCTTCTCAAATTGGCTTTCACAGCCTAAGGTCACTCTCCCTCATTTAAGGCAAGCCAAGGCTCCAATCTTTGTTATTTTCTGGTTTATGTTGATGATCTTGTTATTACCGGAAATAATTCAATTCTCGTGGCCAATATTATTAAGCAGTTAGGTGATATGTTTTCTCTCAAGGATATGGATTCTCTTCATTTCTTCTTGAGGATTGAAATAATTCCTACTCGGGCTGGGTTATTTCTCTCACAACATAAATATGTTCGTGACTTTTTAGCCAATACAAGTATGAGGAAGCAAGATGTTCCAACCCCTCTCTAACTCATCCCTTCCACTGATTGATGGCACCGCCACAAGGGATGTACCCGAAGTTTCAGAATAATTGACCGCCTTTCAATACCTTTCCTTGACACGTCCCGACATCTCATTTGCGCCTCAACAAACTTTCTCAGCTTTTATACAAGCCAACAACAACCACTAGGATTAACAACAACAAAGCCTTCATACTTCTAAAGCAAACCATTTTTCATGGTATTCGATCCACAAAGCTAGTCTTCCATATTAAGAACATACTGATCGATCAATGGAAATGTGGATGATCGACGTCAACTTTACTTATATCATTGGGCTCTAATCCCATTTCTCGAGTTCAAAGAAATGAACCAGCCGCTGCACGATCCACAAATTCGTAGGCCGAATACCGCCCTAGCCAATGCAAACTTCCGACAATGTGGTTGTCCACTCTTCCCCATGAACCAGCATCTGGGCCACATATCTTTCCCACCGCTTAGGATAACTTGAACCACACATCTCGCCTTAACTCACTAATCATTCGCTTCATGAAACGATTCAAATTGACCTTTCACTTCAGGCGCGACTCTAAATAAGATAAAGCGGTTCTCCAAGTTTAAACACGTGCATACCAAGACCAAATAACATCTCTAATAAAAGCTTATCACAAGCACAACACACGAATTAGCATGAACAAGATTGGTCTTACCGATGGAAGCTCAATCTTGGGTAAAGCGTATAAGGAAGCACATGTCTAGGGCCTCAAATCTTGTCCCGTCATTAATTCATATCTGAACGTGAATTCAAACATAGTTTAATTTTAGCCTTACCGTTGACCAACTTTATGTAATTGTAATAATAGCTTAATTTTAGCCTTACCATTAACATGTTTACTAAATTAGGCTATCAATCACTCTGTATATATTTAGAACTTCTATCAATGAAAGGTATCGAAAATTCTATTATTTTACACCCCTGGTGGCTCTACACTGAATTTCAAACCATTAAAACATGTAATGTTTTCGATAAAATAATTAAAACATATAATGGTATATTATTTGTGAATGGATACAAATGTCATTTCTAATTTTAAGTCATAGGAAAAAAAACAATTCCTAGTCTCTATTTTATCTCGATCTATCGTTTTCGTTTAAAGGGGAAAAAATTACCAAATCATAAAATACTTCCACCCTAAAAATCCGTCAATTTTCCAAAGGTGAAAGATGTCTTATGAATGAAGAAAACCAATGAAGATGGTTTTTATTTTTTTTCTGAAATGAGTAATTGTGATGGTTAATAAGTTATTTTGAAAGGAAATACTCAAAATAAAATAAAAGAAATGTTTAATATGATAAATAAAAGAAGTTTTTTTTTATTATTTCATGTTTAATCAAATATGAAAAACGAAGTTACATCAATATATAAAAAAAGGTGTTACATTTAAGAAAATATCTTCATTTGAACATATTTATGGGATTTGTCCTTTGTGACTTACTTGTGTAGTGTATTTGAATGCATTATATTTTCTGAGAGTTTTAGACAAAAATATATTATTTAAAAAAAATTAAATATAGATTGAAAACCAAAATAATACAAAAACTAGTATGTATGGATTATATCGGTATACACATCAACAATACCGCAATCACCAAATACAATATTAATTTTTTTTTTAAGTTAATGTCATAGTCATTAACGGAGCCACATAAGACTTAGGGGGGCAAATACCCCCTGAAATTTTGAAAAAAAACAAATAGATAATAGGAACCTAAGGTTACAAGTAAATTATCTTATCACTGAACTATCATGGCTAATTTGAAAATTTTTATGCCCTTTTTGACTATATTTTATGGCTTCGTCATTGATCATAGTCATTAACTATTGTATTAGAAATTTTTTAAGTTAAAATTGTAATCATTGACTACATTATTAACTTAAATTTTTTTTTTTAACAAACTTAATATTTTTGGTATTTGTTTGTTTTTTAAAGTATTCTTTTTTAAAAAAAATTATATTAGTTTGGTACAAGACTCCATTTTTTTTGGTTGGTTTGGGGAGATATTTTGTTGGGCGCAATGCTCCACAGCACTTCAACATAATTTTGGAATTTCCCCTTACCGTATCCAACGATGGAGATCAAACCGTCATCATGCGGTTCGGGTCAAGCAGCCCACTTTACCGGATTCGGATGGGATCCGAACAACCTATTTCTAAATGGAAGATTCTGGAGCTTTTGGTTTCATCATCAGATTCGTCACTCAGCGAGTATTGACTCGGTCATCGTCTTCTTCTTCTGGTTTATCCCGAAAACTCAGGAACCTGAGAGTATCATTAGATGGCTATGAGATCTACTGTAAGTCGAATCAGGCTGAATCGTTTCATGGAAGGTTCTAGGAGAAGTGCTCCTCGCTACTTCAGCGATGATAAAGGCAAGGTCCTAAGCGAGGAGGAACGAGCTGCTGAGAACGTTTACATCCAGGTTCTTCTTTAGTTTAGTTAGTTTTCTCTGCCTTTTTTCCTTTTCTGTTTTTGGATTAATCACATCGTTTGGTTTTAGAGAAATTGAAGGGAAGTAGTGGATAAACAGATAAAATGAATAATAGATTTTGGGTCGACTAAGAATATAAGAACTCCTGATTTGGGCAAGGGTCCTTGATCATAACATGTTCATTTTTATTTTCCTCAGTTCCGAACAGACTTTTTATGTTTCCTCATTTTTATTTTATTTATTTGTTATTTTGCTCTCTCCGGATGCAGAAAACGGAGAGAGAAAAGGATGAAAAGCTTGCTGCGTGAGAAGGAAAAGGCAGCTGCAGAGAAACAGAAGGTATTGATCAGTAGGGGCTTCTATGAGTTATGGAGACCTTTGGTCTGCATCTTCATATTGGTGTGTGTTTTAATGGTGGACTGTTTTGTTTCAATGGAATCCAGAGGGTTTTGTGTAAAGTTCATTTAAATTAATTTGGGGCTATTTGTTTTGTTTTGGTTTTTCTTCCTTGTTCAACGTATATCAGAGCTCTTATGCCTTTTATTTTCCCAACTTAAAAATCTAGAGTGTATTTTAGAGAATAGCCAAATTAAGTGAAGGAAAATGTTGTTCATGCTTGGTCCAGCTATTTTATTTTTTCAGGGTAGAGGATAATTCTATTTTTGCCCCTTTATACAAGTTGAAAAGAGTTTTTGGTTATAATTAAACTAGAGATCCTTCCATCATCAAAAGTCCAAGCTTCAAATTACTTCTGAAAATTCTCCTCAGTTAAAGGATAAACTGATCTAGAGGGTGACAGTTATGGGTGCTTCACTGTACAGGCTTATTTCAAAATCTTGGAAGGTCCCTCCTTTTCAGCTCCTGTCAAAATCATGTGAACCCTTGCATCCCATCTAAAGTTGGTTTTTTTTTTTTTTTTGCTTGGGAGGCTTGGTGGGGCAAGGTCCTCACCTTGAATCAGCTGAAGAAAAAGAGGTTCTCTTGGCAAGCAAGTGCCCTTTCTGTGGGATGGAGGAAGTAGAGTTGAGTTACTATTTTGATCCACTGTCCATCAATTTGGGGACAGTGGACTGATCTTTCTTCTACTTTTGTGTGTGTTGGGTTTGCCCTCCTTCTGGTCAAAGATCTCCTTCTCACCTGGGATGCACTTTTCCAATTAGGAAAAAGCCAAAGCTCTTTTGAGGCAACTCCTGATTCTCCTTAAATATTGGAAAGAAAGAAATGGAGTTGTTTTGAAGACGCCTTTCAATTCTAGATTAAAGCACTCAGTTATCAGTTCTCTCTTTACTTGGACTGGTTTTATTCCGAATGCAGATATCTCTTCTGTTAGACTGCTTTTGTATAGATTCTATGGCTATTCCTAGGAGCTAGCCCTTTTTTGTGGGGTGGTTTGTGTTTTCTTGCGCTCTTGCTCCCCTTTCTTTTGGTTTCTTGGGCCTCCTTGTATACTCCATGTATACGTTTCCTTCTTAATGAATGGTTTTCCTCTTTTGCCTATCAAAAAAATTAAATAAAATGAAATCTGAAATCATAGTTTTCAGAATTCTCTAGATTTCTTATTGTCTAAGAAAATATTTTATTTCTAAATTTTTCTTGTAATGGAGAAAGTGTTACTCTGTTTGCGAGATGAATGCTATGTTTGGCACTGAATCAGGCTATTCAGGAAGAAACTGTTGTTCCACCTCTTTACAGGTTTTTGAGGTTTTTCTATGCTATTCATTCTACAAGAGCAAGTAATTTAAAATAGAAATTTTTGGGGCCTTCTAAAAATATAAGTAGGCTTTGTAAGGTGTGCTCAAGCAAATTCTCTGGATCACCAAAGTTTGTGAAGTAAATGTTATTTCAAATGTCATTTCAGTTGTGTGATCTTGATTGAGCTTAACTTCATTTCTTTGAAGGTTATTTGTATGCAAGTTGTATTTGTTTAGTTAGGAGGTTTTCTAAATGCATCACTCTTATGCATATAACATGGTGCTTGGTATTTCTAGATAACTTGGACTTAGAGTTCCATTTGATTCAGATTGGTCTGCATATAAGTCTTATAAACGAAGGATATAAAATATAATAGCCAACTTGCAAACAAGACCAAATCAAACTAAGAAGACTTTGATCAGATACATTGGTAGTAATCTGGCATATCTCAAACATAAGAATGAATCAGACTATAATGTCCCATTTGTGGGGATCATGGGATTTAGCTAAAAACCTCATGAGGTTGACATTTGTTGTAGTTGTCCTGTTTCCCACTTTCTATCTTAGAGTGCATAAGGCAAGGCTCTGAGGGGCTAAAGAAAAGGATCCACCCTGATGGACATGACCCAGGTTGTGAAAAGAAATTGGAGATATTTTTAACATAGTTACAAAAGTTAGGAATAATTGGAAAGAAAGAAATATGGAAGAAACATGAAATAAAATCGGAGATAGATCCAGTTATGTCTAACCTTCTCTGGTATCTTGAAGACAAATTGAATTTGATGAGCAATGGCTTGATAATTATAAGTGACCTTGACAATGGTTTGTGTATAAGCCTTAGAACCTACATGCATAAACTAAAAAGTTTCCAAATATTCCAACCTAATCAAATCTGATATGTATCAAGTGAATAAACTTCAATATGACACTATTTCAGTATCTCTCATATATGATTAAAATTCCTAGTTATTACAATCCAAGATGGTGTGGGTTTGGGGTGCTTAATCCTTGTGCTTTCAATTGTGTGTGTCCACGTCTCAGCACATCTCATGCATATGCAATTTAGTTATGCTATATTACATATGTAAATGTTTTTATGTTTGCATCTGTACCTATCAAAAATGTATAATTATAGTATACGTTTGTACCTATCAAAAAAAGAATTATTGTTTCCCTTTGTGGTCTTTTTTATTTTTAAAAGAAATTATACCTTGGTGATCTATTTAAAAGGAAAGGTAACCTAAATTTTTAGTTTCTTTATCACCTGTGATTGAACATGCTGAGTTAAATATTTAGGTCTTCCTCCCAATAAATGC
This sequence comes from Tetrastigma voinierianum, assembly GCA_016808115.1. NCBI lineage: Eukaryota > Viridiplantae > Streptophyta > Magnoliopsida > Vitales > Vitaceae > Tetrastigma > Tetrastigma voinierianum. The sequence continues at coordinate 15,808 of JAEQBH010006058.1, read as the reverse complement.
CAGGATTTACAATTTGATGCCAGGGTTCTTGTTCCAAGTAAAACTAGCTCTTTTCCACTGTAGTAAATCTGATTAATGTTTATAGATACACATCATCTTGTATATTTTAAGATAATTTTGGGTTTGAGCTTGTGACATGATCATTCTATATCACCCTTTAAATTTCTCTCTCTCTCTCTCTCTCTCTCTCTCTCTCTCTATATATAATATATATATATATATATATTGACATTTAGTCATTGAACTCAGATTCTTTGTGTTAGCTTATGCACATGCATATATTATGGTTTCCTTCATTTGAGTTTAGCAAGCTGGTTTCCGTCTGTGAGTGTGGCACTAGGGAAGTTGTTTTTTAAAGGACTCTTGTTTTAGACCTGGGCTTGCCTCTTAGACTTCCAGCTTAGCCAGTGAGAAAATCTATTGTGGTTCCATTTGTTTTGCATTTTCCATGTTGAATGTCGTCCATATTTCTGTTTTGCATCAACATTTATTTTGTTTTGTTTATCTTTTTGCAAAGAAGAATAAATATTTCTGTAACATATTATAGATGTGTCGTTGAACATTTATAGACCGATAAAGATATACATTTCAGTTTTGATTTCATTTGCTATGGTTGGTTCCTGAAAAGGTATTAAGGAAAGAAAAAATGCCAAGAAAGATGATTTTCTCATGTTTTGTGTCCTATGAAAAATTCTAAATAAAATAAAATATTATTAAGATTGGCAAGAGATTTTCTCATTCTTAAATTATTTAATTTTTTATAATTGATGGAAATAAGTTAATTGAATTTGAAAACAACAAAAATAATTTAGACCTTAAATCTATTCCTTTAATTTTTATTTGTTACTTCTTCTTCAAATATTCCTTTATTTTCTTTCTCTTAAATTTTCTGCAAACCATATGTAACCTTAGAATTCCTTGACCGCTAATTTATTTATTTTTAATTATTTTTTTATGTGTCCCATTTTGAGCATTTCCTTGTATGCATCTTGTGTTCCAAGGTTTACCCCATCTAATAAAAACAAACAGAATAAGAGCATTTCATACGTTTGTTATGAAATAACGAGAATAGGCATTAAGGAAAAAAACAGAATAAGAACAAACAAATGTATGTGGAAAACTCTAAATGGGAGAAAAAAACATGGGGAGAGAAGAAGGAATCTACTGTACCAAAGATTGGTGCAAGTGGAGAGTGTCAGCTACAACAATAAAAGCATAATCTTTAAACCTTATAGTGCATTACATATTGGTACGAGAATAAAACAGGTTTGTACCATGGGAACGGAGCCTGGCAACCTCAATGGTATTTGTAGTGATAGTGAGGGATTGGGGTGCATAGAATTTGGGTTACCAAACTCTTAATCCTGTTCTGAAAACTCTTACTGGCCTATCATTTAGGATTGGGGACAAAATATGGAGAAATGTTTTACTAACATTTGATTAAATAGTTTTCCTAATTATTGTTGCAGTAACCAACTTGTCCTGGGTAGAGCCTAAAATAAATGTAGGTAATTATAAAAGTAATTTGAACCCAGAGGGATAGCTTAGTTGGTCTGGCCTTGGGTTTGCTCCTCAATGGTCACCAAATCGAGCCCCCTTAGGACCAATGGAGGTTTACCTGACTGTTAACTTCAAGGCCCTATGGAATTAGTCAAGGTGCACACATGTTGGCCCAGACATCCACGGTTATCAAAAAGAAAATATTATAAAAGTAATTTAATGTTAAAATCCAAGTTCTTGGCGCATATATTTTACTTCTGTTGCAGGTAAGATTGGTACTACCAATTTCCCCCTTTCAGATTCATTGACTCTTAACTTTTGTTCCTTATTATCCTCAGAAAGCTGAAGAAGGTACTCACAAGGGCTGACATGGTCATCTTTGCTTGCTGGTGAACTCTTCTCTGCTGGTAGCTATGAGGAATAAGTGTTTATATCACTCCACATAACTCTTAGTAAGACTTGACTTTTGTAAATAGTTGGATGCTACTGGGTTTGTCTGCTAAACAGTGATAATCTTTTACTGTTAACAAATAACAGGTGCTGTTCTTCGAGCCTTTACCTTCATTCCCTTGTTCTATTTTTCATTATAATTATGCATATGTGATTGGTGAGCTTTATTACGTTTTTTGTTTTCTCATCGTGTGTTGTATCTTGTATGTGCTGCCTGCTGTCTGGTTTATTGATTTGATGCATTTAAAAACTGTATTTGTTGTTCAGATTCTTCAAGATTTCGATATTACTCAAAATTCACAGAGGACATGATTCTAAAATCATAAATCTTGCTCAGGTGTTTGGATGTTCATCCTTGTTATTTCAATTTTCAAAAATTTTTAATCATTTTTGTATTTTAAATTTTTATTAATTTCAAATTTTTTATTTTTTTATTATATCTGGATATGTTCTACAACCCAAAGCCTTCTAAGAGACTGACAAAGCTTGCCAGGAAGTGTTATGTTGCTTGAACTCAAAATCTTTTTCGCTTTTTTTTAATAGGTATTGCTTGAACCCAAATTTTAAACATAGTTTACTCATCAAATTATTATAGAAACTTATTCCATTATCAGTTGGGACAAATGTTCAACTTATTGTACTTGCCACTGAGTCATCCAAATACCATCTCCATTGTTTAAACTCAAGATCTTTGAGTTAAAAAAAAATCTGCTGACAAAATTTCGGGTCCATCGAATCATGGTTTAAACATTGATCGGAGCAAATGATGAAAACAGAATACATGAAAAGCCTTTTTTTTTTTTTTGTCCTCTTCTCCTTCTCCTTCTCCCTGTCTCTCTAAAGTACGGTGGCTGTCAAAACAAAGAACCAGAAATCCTAAAAACAAAGGGCTTTAAAATAACGGGCCTTTTGTTTGGGCTTCAAACATGAGCATCGTTTGGTCTCTCTTCCCTTAAGAGGGAACCGAGCTCAACACAAACGATCTTCCTCTCCTTTGGATGACATCTCCAAAGGTTTGATGCTCGAACTCGAATTTAAATGACTTTATGTAATTTAATCACAACAACCGAGTTTTGGAATGATGCATGGATGAAGATATACTCTAAAATGGGCAATGCTTCATCTTACATAGTAATCCTATGCTTGTAGGGTCTTCACTTGATGTTTGAAATTGGAAATCGCGGTTTCTTAGACTCTTTGGACTTTGATTCTCTCTTTTTTCGATGAGTGACTCTTAACTTGAAGCTTATAATTATGAGCCACTTATCATTCATCTAAAATCAGACATTAGTAGCTAGTTTTCTTGATTTGTTATCATTAAAACCTTAATTATAGGTGTTTGTAATAAAAAAATGTTTTAAAAGCAGGAAGTTGTTTATACCAAGGTGATTTAGTAGCTAATATTTTTTAAAAATAATATAATATAATTGTTGCAGGTGATTGACCACTCTTTGATCTCCCTGCTATTGAGCGTCAATAATATTAGTAAAAATTAATTCAGTTTTATTTTTTTTTAAATAATGTATAATTATAAATAAATTTAAAATAAATAATGTTTAGTCAAAAATGAAAATTATATTATAATAATAATTATCTAATATTAGTAAAATTTACTCGAGTGTTTAGTCATATTATTTTTATTAATACTAATTAATAATAATAATGCCCTAAAGATGTTACAAACAATAGTTTTGAAGATTAGTATTGATCTTCTCATTACGGTCTTTGTAAAATTAAGACTTCGTAGTTTCCGTTAGTAAAAAAAGATACAGAATAAAACTTGACTTTTTAAACTTATGAATGACTCATTCCCATTCTACAGTTATTACGCAATTAGATTGCTTTGATTTAATATGTAATTAATTAGATTGATTTTTTCATTCCAAAATATTCTTAAAAATTAGAAGATTTATTTAATAATTTAAATTATTAATTATGATTTATGCATCACTAAAATAAGAATTCATTTAACTATTAAAAAATAAAAATATATAGTTGTGTACATATGAGAAATAATAAAGTTATGGCTCATATTATATAAACTTTTATTTAGTAATTTATTTATTTATTCTTTTTTAGTGATTAGATCTATTTTTTAACTTCTAAATTATTTTTAAAATGTTTTAAATCCATTATAAATTCAATAGAATATTGCTTGATCTGAACTCTGCTTCTCTATTGCGAAAATTTATGACAAATATGAATGTACCATATATATAAATAAATAAAAGAATCATTATGAACCAATTTTATAGATAGTCTTTTTATATTAACGTCTCTATTTGAGTTTTGAGATTACTAAACTCAGGTGGTTTTTGTTTTTTGGCTCTTTGTTGAAAGTAAAATTGCTTTCAACATTCATCTTGTTTGTTTTTTTAATATTTTTTATGATATATTGTTGAATTTTTGCATTTTTTTGGCTGAATAGAAGAGGTTTGGCTTTTTGGTTTTTCTTAATGTTTTTTTAAATGTCTTTTTTATTAAGAAAAAAATTAGATATTCAAATATGACAAAATATATGATCTAATTAAAACTCTTATTATTCATGTTACAAGCACTATCAAAGTTTTAAAAGTATGAAACAGTAGCATGCTAAGTTGTGATTCAAGAGTAATGACACGTAAGCCTCTCGATACTGAGGCGTGCTTTTTGAGCTCACAATATATAATTAATTAATATTTTAAAATATATAAAATAAATAAGCATAAATAAAAAAACATGAAAACAATTCATTAGGAATTATTAAAAAAAATAGTTCACTCACTTTCACAAACTATAACAAAATCATGTAATAGGAAAATAGATTCAACTATACTACTAGTTTCAAAATGTTAACAAAAAGTCACAGAATTCGTCATTTGAATGTTAACTGAAGAATCAGTTTCACCCTAAATCCTCCTCTCCAAGTGTTATCATCATCCTCATCCAACGATCAAAAAGCAGAAAACGCCCACTATCATTTATCTCCATTTCATGTAAATCTTCTATCTTCTTATCACCGTGTCAAATTGAACTCTTCGCTCGCTCCACTCGTACCTAGTATAAATTATTAATTAGGTGTAAATATTATAGTTTTTTATATTAAATTTAATCAAATTTATGACTTCACTTTTCGGGAAGATTTACTTACAGCTTCATTATGTTTCCTTTTGTAGGAATGTGAATAACCATGTGATCCGATGATGCTTGAGTTCATTGGGAGCTCTGATGACGACAACTTTAATAACATCAAATAATAATCCATCATCCTGCCCAACAAAAGATCAAGGGGAAGAGGATTTCTTTTCTCCGCAATCCACTCATCATCAATCAGTTCTCTCTACCAAAATCGATCAACATTTTGTTTCCTTTGTAGACTTCGCTCTCTCAATCATGTTGCACCTACATACACTAGAGCATTCAACCTTGATGTTCAAGTTTATTTCTTTTTTTTGTATGTATCTACAACACAAAATAAAGAAATTTTATGTGTTAAAATGAAATAAAGTTCTAACATTGAAATAGAAATATATGTATAAAAATTTATAAAAATAGAAATATTACCGATTCAAATGTGCTCTAATTTCTTTCACATCCCGAAGCACTACAAGTAAGGCTAAGGACTCGAATAGATAAAACTTTGCAACTCAAGCCGAACTTCCTTTCTAACGTGATCCACCAATCCTGCGTGACTTAATGTTCGAGAATCAATTGCAATACAACTCCCAAATTCACCTAATGCTTTGCATTAAACGAAATTAACCGAACGCCGGCTTTAAACGCTCGAGCAATCCAACATCCGGTCCATGCATTCAAGCCATCCCTTCCTCACCTCATCAACATTAGAGAACTTATCCCCTCATACCACAATTGAGGATTAAGATAGTAACTGCCGCATAAAGTTGTCGCGGTTATGGAGTCCATCTTGTATCAATTTTTCCAAATTAGGCCATATTTTCCTCAACGCCCTACAATTAAACGTAATTTTCCTACAGAATCCATCGCCTCATAAATATAACCTACGGCTTCGGCCTTTCCTCTCAATCAACATCTCTCAAGACACTAACTAATGGAACAAAGGGTCTTATAAAAAGCAACATGAGGCCAAAATTCGATCAAACACCGCACTTCCAAGCTTTCACACCTTCTCTACCTTTTAAATTTTTACTTGTTTCTGAACACTACTGGCGAGTAATTATCACAAGAGTCATTTCCTTATAAAGGCGCTTTCAAGAAGAAGAATGAAGAGCAAACCGTAATTGCTGGGACTACAGTTCATGATTTTTGTAAATGTTCTCATCAAGCTAAGAACCCAAGCATGCCCATATATGAACTTCACTACTTGCCTAGCCTGAAAGCAAGTGTAGTATCATGAACATTTACCTTTCCAATATCCTTAACATCAAATCACAATGTGCAGCACAAGGAGTCCACCACACGCACTCTTTTTCCATAGTTCCCATTCCAAAGATTCACATAATTGTAGGCATTATCGTATGATGGCTTCGCACAACATTCTCCTCCCCAATTTCCTTCAACCACGCTATCAAGATATTTGAACATCAATTCCCCATTTTTTATCAGACGTAGCTTAACACCGATTTCATAAAACCAAGCCACAAATAGGACTATTCACCAAAATTGATAAGACACCTACTCTTCCATCTCATTCAACCATTCGACATAATTGAATACTCTCCATAATGCTTCCAAGCTCTTTAAGTGATCTTCCTATAATGATATTTTTAGGTCATTAACTCCTTTAAGAATCCATGTCCTCTAATTCGTGCATAGACGGAGGCTTAAACCCGAGGCCAAAATTTGCAACAAAGATTCATCATAAGAATCCAATAAGGATCATTCACATGGTCGGTTTGGGAGACCTTTGAATACATAAACCTACCAATTTTCTACACGCCCTTTCTTTCTTCTTGGTTTCCACCTTGAATGCAAAAGCATTTCACGGCGTCATGCTGGGTAACGATCCAGGTCCTAGGAATAGGTTCCCACTCCCACCCCACTCCCACCCCACTCCCTACACCAATTGCTTGACAAGGCACTCTCATGCATCAGTTCACCTGCTACCAATTTCGAGCACCACTTTTCTGCTGATCCTTGTAACCGCCAACGCATCTTGCATTCCAATCTAACATCTTCACTAACTCTCGTGGGCATTTATTTACAATACCAATGATGAGTTCCGACTAAGGTGCTTGAGTCTATTCACCCTCTCCCGCGCATCTTGATTGCAAAAATTTACATCTCAAATATTGCCCCTGAAACTTCAATAACATATTTCCACACAAAATCTTTCGTCTTTTTTCGAATCTATGAACTCATTCTAAAAAACCAATAATAATATTCATATTTCTATATAACAATATAATTGACTAAAAAATAATAATAAGATATAATTGAAAGGAATTTAAAATGAAATTCGTAATTTAATTGATAGAAAGCTTTAGTGTTATTATTTTTTTAAGAGGAATTGAATGAAATTCAGAATTTAATCGCTTAAATTTAAAAGTTTCAATATTTTTTGAAGAGGAAATTAAGAATGAAACAGAATTTTAATTGGTTTAAATTTAAAACTAATATTTTTTTTTTAGAGGGAAATTAAGAATGAAATTCAGAATTTAATTGGTTTAAATTTAAAAAAACCAATATTTTTCTTAGAAAAATTTAACAAAAAGAAATTTAGAATTTAATTGGCTTAATTGTTCAAAACGAGTTTCAAGTGGCTGTTTGATTTAAAAAATATATATAATTTGATGAAGAAAGCAGAGTAAAAATGAGCTTCGTAAAAGTAGATTTAATTGATAGAAGAGAGGAGCAGGGGAAGCTTCTCCGTAAGAATGATAAAACCCAAGCTTCTCCCCTTTGACTTAAATAAAAACAAAAAAAAATAAGAAGCAAAGAGGTGATCGAGCAGTTTTCGGGTGGAGAGATGAAGAGAGATGGGAAAGGGAAAGAAAGGGGTCGGGAGAGATGGAGAGATAGAAGAGAGGAGAGCAATGAGAGGGGAGAGATGGAATGGATCTGAAGAGATGCAGAGATGAAGAGAGGGAGAGATTGAACAGAGATGGGATGAAGGGATGAAGAATAGGAGAAAGCAAGACATACCTGGAGTCTGGAGATGAAGCCGAGATGATCGAGCAGTCGCTGCTTGAGGTAGGGTTTATTCTTCCAATTTTCTCCCCAAAATAGTTTGCGTTTTATTTTTTTTCCTTCGGTAGGAGAAAGTGATCGAGCAGTTTAGGTTTTTTATTTTCCTTTTTTGAAGGCCACATGCTCTCCCTGCCGTACGCATCCCTTCAGCGTGAAAGGCGCGATCAAAGCTAACACTGACCAAAAACGCACGCCTATCGTGAAGTGCTGGGCTTTTTCCTGTATGCCTCAAGGTCACGCCGCCCTGGGCGCCGCATCAAGACGCGCCTAGAAAATGCCTTTGAAAACCTTGCTAATTATATAAAAATATATGTATTTTTAATTTTTTATTTAAAAGTTTATTTTCTCAAAATTTAGATAAAATTTAAAATATTATTATTTTTTTTATAAAAAAAGCAACTAAACACTTAGAGCCGTTTGGCATTGCTACTCTAATAACAACGCTTTTAGTCAAAAGGCTTTTACATCATTAAAATTACCAAAAAATGATATTTAATATTTAATTATAAAATAAGATACCATAATAAATGAAAATTTTATTACAAAAGTATATAAATACATATAAAAATTTATATTACTAAAACCTAAATCAACTATTTTTATGATTATAAAAAATTTAAAAAAATTTAGAGAAATAAGTCAATTAATGAATAAACATATATAAATGTTTGTATTAATAAAAACTTAATATAAATTTTTTTACGATTATAAAATATTTATATAAAGATTTGAGCTTAATGATTAAACATACATTTGGTTAATAAAACTTAAAATATTTATTCATACGACATAAAAATATTTAAAAAAAAATTTTTTTGATTTAATTAATAAACTGTATAAAATTCTAGCCAATAAAACTTAAAATCATTACTTATAAACATTATTCATGATTATAGAATTAAAAATGCATAAAATTTGAATTATTTGAATTTTTAAAGTATATGATATTATCTCGATTTCTTAAATTAAAATAATAGATGTTTTAAGAAAAATAAATAGATATTTAAAGGAATAAACAAGTATATTTAGAATATCCAAGGGCCTCAGTGTTTATTTTTAAAAACACTTTGAAGTATATTAAAACACTATATGGTTTTTGAATTTTCAAAAGCACTTTTGAAAATATTACCAAAGAGATTTTTTTTTTTTTTTTGTCTTAAAAACACTTTTAAGTGTTTTTGGGTCTAGAAACAATTTTAGGAAGCATTGCTAAACTGGCCCTTAATCCCATTAAATACTATTAATAACAAAAGTTTTATTTAGCACTAAGTAAAAAAAAACAAATTGAAAAATCTTTAAAAATAATTCAAGTTTTATGCACCAGGTCAAATAAAATATTAATACCTCAATGGTTATAGACGTTAAACGTTAAAGTATCCCTTTATTAAATTTAATTTTTTATTTGATGATTTTTGTATATAAGGATATGGAAAAACACTTTTTCTCACAAGAAAATAAAAAGGATTCTAAATGAAACAAAAAAAAAATGGTAATTTCAAATCAAATTTTTATTCGTAAACACATGGTATCAAATTATTAATCGCATAAGTATCTGAGCTGAAAATTATTTTTAAAAATTACTAGATTAATTAATGAATCAACATAATAAATATTGTCTAATTTTGAATCTATTAGTTTGGAAAATTTTTTGAAAAAATGATTTAAGTATAATAAAACAACATAAGGAATATAATGGAACGGATTACCGAATCTAGGCTTTAAAGGAACGTATGCCGTAGGCCCAATTGATAGTGGACTCTAGCAGTATGTTTGGGCTCTAATGGGGCTGGATTACGAAATATATATAGAACCCATACAGAGAAAAGTAGAAATAAAATAAATGAAGAAATTATAATGTTCTAATTTCAAAGAAATTGAGTTGTTGAGGTTTTTCAACATCATGTGTGCTTCCCGTAAATTTATAAGGAAAGAAAAAAAAATTCTAAAATAAATAAAATTTGTTTGGGTAGTAAATATAAATAATACTTGAGATTTGACTATATTTTTTTTTCCTTTATTTTTTTTCCTTCCCCTTTTCCTTCATATTCTCTCCCTATGCATTTTCCCTAACATTGTTTGGGAACCAAACACTAGGGGTGAGAAAAGACTTAAGAAACCAAACTGACCAAAAAAACAAATTGAAATCGATTCGGAAAAAAGGTTAATTGAACTGATCGATTCAATTTTAGTTTTTGTTTTATACAAATCTTGGTTTCGATTTACAAAATAAAAATATCGTTGTTTTGATTAATCAACAAAAAAAAAATACTAAAATTATATAATACAATGTATATAATATATAATATTCGTATAATATATAATTATTTTTATATTGTATATTATAGTAAAAGACAATGAATATAATATATAATATTAATATTATATAATATATCTATTATCTAATATATATATCTATTTTTAGTTAATTAATATGATTAATAAAAAATAGTTAATGAAGTTTGTTGTCATCATGTTGATTATTAGGTTTTTGATTGACTTAAATACCCAACCTTGCTCCTACCAAACGGTTCACAAAGCATTACAGATGAATTAGAGCCATTAGGATTAGGTTATTGACGTGGTGTATGGTTGGCACCATGACTCATTGATATGGATCGCATTTTTTGCGCCATTATGCGTTTTTACACCGCCAAAATATGAATCGTTTATATTTTTGAAAAACCATCCTTTTAAATCGTTTGAAATCAATAACTTATTTTTATATTTTGGCTTATTTTAAAATGTTGAGTCAACTATTTATTATTAAAAATGGTTTGGAGTCCACCACCCATGTTGTTTATTTGAGAGATGAAGCTATTTCAGACTTCAATATGTTTTGTTATTATAAGTTTCTGCCAAAGAGGGCGATACTCGTTTATATTTAAAACCATTTTTAAAAATCTTTTCCGAATTAATTCTTATTTTTGTTTTATAGTAACATTGTTGATCATATTGCGTAATCCAATATGTACAAAGCCCATGCACCTTCAACCTCTTCGGCTGTTACGTCGATTAAGTCGCCGCGTGACGTCACAACGCAAATAATGACGTGATACTTTTATGTTGCCTTTGATTCTTCGAACAAAATAAAAAATAATAATGAAAGAAAATGATTTTGTTGTGTTTTACTTTTATCTTCTAATTAAAAATCCAATATATATAAAATTTAGATATTACATATTTTAAAATTATTTTATTTTGTTATTGAAGAATGAAAATAAATATAATGACGGTCAAATAGTACATAAAAATAATACATTGTATTTAATTCTCTTTTTATTTTCTTTGTTTTTCCTGTTTAAATTTGAAAATATATTTTTTTAATCTTGAGGTCTTTCAATTGACTTGATTTTTGATTTGCTCCTTAATGATCATTGTAAATCTTCTGTGGCAGATATCTGCTTGTAATTGGAGGATCTACTTAGTGACTTCAAAATCTATTTGAGATTAGTTAGGAAACATTTACTAAGCTGATTCATAGTTAATAATAAAAAATACATTTATTTTTAATTATTTTCAAAATTATCTAAGAAAAAAAAAGACTTCTATTTATTTATATTTTATTTATCAATATTACCCTTTTACCCTTTGAAAAATATAAACACAAAAGGAAAAAAAGGTGATGTAAATGAGCACTAATTAGGAGGATGTTTTAACTTTCACCACGATTATTTAAAATTAAAAAAAAACTTTCACCACGATTATTTAAAATTAAAAAAAAAACTTTCACCACGACACAATTGCCTTTGATGTCACAATCCTTGTGTCTACAACATTTCCCCAAGACAAAAAATGATAAAGTGCGTGCTTTACATATGGACTATATTATATATTAATACAATAAAAAGTAAAAACAAGACTATATATACTATCATATGAAAGAAGGCAACAATTAAGATCATAAGTGGATGGCAGTGATGATCAAAAGTACCCTTTGGTACTTCCAACCTAAATTCAAGTGAATCAGATTGGCAATATTAAATTCACATCTTTTTATTATTAACTTTGATCACTTTTCTGTTGAGAAGCTCCTTTGGATTTGGACAAGGCCTTTGTCACCAATATTTTGTGGGTCTTTCTAATTGTATTTCCCAAAATTTATCATTGAAGGTGCAAGAAATCTCAAATTTTATTCATCGTGGGGATTACTTTATTTCACAAATATAAAGGAGAAAATAATTAGCATTTGTTTAGAGTTGGGTTGTCTGAATTTTGTTTTATATGAACCAAAAAGTTTTGTAGTGTTATTATAATTTTTTTGGCGAATCTATTATGGTAGTGAAGAGATTTGGTTGATAGGTCCAATCTTGATCTTATTCGGCGGTGTTTGGATAGAGCTCTTACACTATGGACTTGGTCGGGTTTGGTTTTAAGGTTTTTTATAAATTAATAACTATAATACTCTAATCTTATACTCAATTTCGGGGGAAAGGATTTCGTTTCTTTTGTTAGTGGTTTTTCATGTAAATATATGTGCTTCTTCTTTTGGTGTTTTTCTTATTGTCTATTTGTGTTTTTTTTTCTTTAACATGCATAACTATTAAGAATGTGAATAAAAATCTAGATACAAAAATGTATTCAAAAAAAGTTTTTTCTAATAAAAAAAGACAAATAGTTTTTACAAGGCACGTCCAAATACTAAATAAAATCCAAAATCATATCTGAATCAAAAGTTTAAAGGAAAATATAAGAAAAAAAATTAAACATAAATTTTTTACTTATTGATTTTTCGAACCAAAACCATAATGCTTATAACATAGAAGAATTTTTTAGCAGAGCTTTCAAGAAAGGTGAGGCTTTTTGAATGGATGTGATATAAATAACAAAAAAAAAAAAAAAAGAAAGAAAACTCCAACAGAAAGAGTCAAGAACATGGATGATGGATAATGTTATGTACTAGCAACAGTGCCCTCTACAAACCCAACATAAGAATATTAAGATTTTGGTCCATCTTAGTGAATTGAAGAAAATTGTCTTTTTCTAACTGATAAAAGCACTGTTGGTGTGTAGTTGACTAAACAAGACATATCTTCATTACAACCATTTTCAAATTATATATTTTATTTTTCTACCAAATTAGTGCTTGGGAATGAGGATTGTGTTAGGCAAAATTTGGATTTTCATAAAGTAAAATTAAACTTTTGTCTAATTTGGTCAATAAGAGGATGTGGTCAAAGAAATATAGGTAGGTGTAGCCAAGAGGGGAGGGATGTGTTTGGAGTAGTCATAACCAAGTGACAGACAGCCAAATATTTTTGTTTAATACACAAAACTTTTTGTAGAAGATTTTAGGTAAGATAAGGCAAGTAGGTATTTTATGATGAGAAATATTTGTTTTCTGTTTTTAAAAACAAGGAGTATATGTTTGGTTTCTAGTTTTTATATTTTTGGAAAAACATATAAAACATAGAAAATACTAAATTAAGATAATCAGAAAAATTTTACGAATAACTTTTAGTGGTGTTTTTATGTTTTAAAGTTATTGCATAGCAGTTTAAACATCAAGATTAAATATATCCTAAGCTTTTGTTTTAGCGCTTTGGAATATCATTTTGGTTTTTTAGAAGATATTCTAGAAATTTTAATGTGGTTAAAATTTTTAATGGTAAACAAATTTCACATTTGACTACAATGAAAACAATATAACAATAAAAAGGTTCTATTTATTATTTGTGGTTGAAGAGCCATTTCTATTTTTAAAAAAGTGTTCAGGAAACGAGGAAAATATATATGTTTGATCTTTCGAGTTTTTTTTTATGAAAAACTGTGAAAAGCATAAAATATCTGGGTCGAGATAATAAGAATAATTTTTTGGTAGTTTTCAAAAATTATTCTCGAATAGCCAGTTTTTAATATAAAGGAGCAACGTCTTACTGGCTTTTGTTTTTTAACGCGCGGAAGATCATTTTGTTTTTAGAAGATATTTGAGAAACACTTTAATAACAATTAAATTTTTATTAGTAAATAATTTCACTTTTGACTACTATGAAGACTTAATCCATGTAATAACAATCAAGGTTTCCCATTTAGGAGGTAAGTTTGAGTAAAAATAACAATAGTAATAAGTGCCCCATTAATATATTTCCAGTTTAGAATGAACTGGGCATAGTTCAATTACATGATGAGATACTTTCAGAATTTTGAAAGGTAATTAAAATAAGATAATGAAAGGATGGGTAAATCTCTGTTTTCCATCTATTTTAATGCTTAAAATTTAAATATCATTATCAACTCTTATTTGATTTTGCCCATCTAATTGTGTTATCTATTAAAGAGACTAATTTTGGCTGATTAAAACTTATTGATTATTTATTTTAAAGCATAAGATTGCATTTCTTTATAAATATTGGAAAATATAGAGGAAAGAAAAGAAATAAAATTTGGAGGAAAATGAAAGATATTTAAACTTAATAGAGTGAAGATTCTATATATTTATTTAAAAGAATTAATTTGTTGTTTCTCTCGATTATAAAGGACTAAGAATTTACAAAAATATATTTAAAAAATTTTAAAAGAAAATTTGATTTATATTTTATTTTATTTTACATATAGTTAAAAACAAAATATATAAAAAAATAATTTTTTGTCTTTCTTTCCTAATATTTTTTCGGAGTAATGATAATGATCATTTCCACGCGGATACAGTGTAATTTGCCACCACACACACATACTTGTCCCCATTATCATTATGTCTAGAGTATTTATTAGACAATTTCATATAGGTGCTATTCTACCTAGTAATTTCTCAAGCCAGGACTTTTCAATTTTTCTTCAAAACAGAACCAGTTAAAAGATCCACTATATTTAAGTACTCAATATAAAAATATATAACATTTTGTATGTAACTTTTCATATATTAAGGAGGGTGCTAAATTTGTGATTAATAAATATTAATCTTAAATATTTATGGCTTAATTCATCAAAGAATTGCTCTCAAAACATAGATTTAGAAAATTTCAAAGTCCTTTGAATAATAATTTTTGCCAGAATGTACATAGAAGCATGCAAAGCGCAAAAGCTTTGTTGGTGGTTGTTAAATTCTTTCGTTTTACATAAATTTTGGCAACTTCCCATTCATTTACGGAAATGAGTGATTTTCTCGAACGTGTAAAAAGAGAAAAATACAAAAACGATTTCTAATTAATTAAGATTATTCATTAGATTCTGAAAATAAATTTTTTAACAAAACAAAAGCAGTGTTGAGGTGAAACCAGAAAACAAAATAAGAAATGACAAAAGGCATTTGTGTCTCTGAGGAATGGGATGACAAAGGATGCCCCACCACTACCAATTGTGATTACCAAACAAAGCTTGGAATATGCAGCTGCTGACTGCTCAAATACTGATATTTCTTCCAAAATGCTACCCTGTTTACATGATTTAATTGGCACCATCTCATTGAACCCAATCTCTTTTACTGATTTTATTTTATTGTTTGTTTCCGAAAATTGAAAATCATTTGTGGGGTCATTCTAAAACATCCTAGCTACTGATGAAATGGATAATGAAATGGATAGGCACACAAAAGTTTTGATGTATAATCATTATATTTAAGTTTAATATTATCGCTTAAGTTTGTTTAGCCTTCAAATATATCGTTATTATTAATATAATGAATAAATGAAGTAATGAATATCTAATACTATTTATGTGTCCCACTTGTCAATGATGTAAAATGTAGCAAATTATGTGCGATGTAGCTATCATATTA